>SJYC01016772.1:0-10762 GCA_006408675.1 Madoqua kirkii
TTGTATGGATGTGAGAGTTGGACTGTGAAGAAGGCTGAGCATCAAAGAATTGATGCTTTTGAACTGTGGTGTTGGAGAAGACTCTTGAGAGTCCCTTGGACTGCAAGGAGATCCAACCAGTCCATTCTGAAGGAGATCAACTCTGGGATTTCTTTGGAAGGAATGACGCTGAAGCTGAAACTCCTGTACTTTGACCAACCTCATGTGAAGAGTTGACTCATTGGAAAAGACTCTGATGCTGGGAGGGACTGCGGTCAGGAGGAGAAGGGGACGACCGAGGATGAGATGGCTGGATGGCATCAAGGACATGATGGACGTGAGTCTGAGTGAACTCCGGGAGATGGCGATGAACAGGGAGGCCTGGTGTGCTGCGATTCATGGGGTCGCAAAGAGTCGGACACAACTGAGCGACTGAACTGTACTGTGAGAGGGAATAGATTAATTGCATTTGCCTCTATGTAGCTATGCTCAGAGGTAAGCCTAATGGACACATTAACGATAAAAGAAAAGAAGACCCTATTTTCTACTCTAATGTTCTATGGGCTTTTCTCCAGGGCTGCTGGGGTCCCAAGGACTTGAGGGTTGGAAGCCTGCTGTACAATCCCACTTCTCACCGAACTGGGTCCTCCTCTCCTGTGACCACTGACGTGGCTGGACAGAGATATACCCAAGTGTTTAAAAGACTCTGGAAGAAAAGGATTATCACTAAAGAGATTTGACCTTGAAAATCAAATGAATGAAGTATAGGCTCTAAGAATAATTACCGACTTAATGAATTTGCAGCCCAGGAAGACCAGTCCCTGAGGCCTTCCTCCTGATTCCCTGTGCAGTCAGGGGCTCGGGAGACCAGGTAGTCTCGGTCTTTCTTTCCTTTCCTCATCAAGATTCATTCCTGTTGTGTTCCCTGGGAGCCTTGTTCCCTAAAGCGCACTAAGTTTATGGCCAGCAAACGTCAAACTTCTCCATGCAGAATAATGGGAGAATTCAGGCATTGTGGCTGGGGGAGAAGTACTTCTGGCCAAAAATGAGTTCCTCAAAGCCCAGGATAGAGGTGGTTATCTAGTTCAGAGATGTTAAAATATTTTTTTTCTAAAAAAAGAGAGACTCTTGGGATTTCCCTGGCAGCCTACTTGTTAGGAACTGGTACTTTCGCTGGGGAGGCCTGAGTTCAATCCCTGGTCAGGGAACCATCCCACATGCTGTGCAGGGTGGCCAAGATGCAAAAAAATTAAAATTAAATTGGAAAATAGAATCTTAATAGAGTATTTCCATTGTGCGTTTTCTAAGTTAACAGTAAAGTTTTTCATCCTAAGTTTAAATACTTTCAAAGGTTATAATTTGAAACATTTCTAACATAAAAGTTGAATTTCTTTCATGAATGTATTCAGTCAAGTCTAAACACTGTGGCAACTGATAATCCATAATTTCATTAAAAAAATTTTTTTTAACTTGCAGAAATTTGATATTTTTTAGACACAGGTTCTCATCAATTCTATTTCTTTTGTATGTTTTTAAGCTATAAACTGTAGGAACTGAAAATGTTTTATGATAGTAATGTAATTTAACTCTTTGAACTCCTTCCATGTTATATGCCAAAATTCATATGGTGATCTACCATCAAAACATATTTTTAATCTTCTTTCACCTGACAACTTGATTAGGTCCTTCTGCATTTTTTAATAAGCAATGAATTGGAAAGCACCTTGACTTGCAAAGGGATTTGTTCTCATCATTAAAACCTAATTCACTTTCTCAATTTCTGGGAAGAAAGATCTTTGCTAAGATTTATCAAATGATTGTTAATTATGTTGCAATACTTTCACCTAAACCCACATTTTAAAATCCCATGTCTTCAGAAATGAAAGGAATAATAGATAGATATTAGTTTCATTACACTTTTGCCAAAACAATGCTTTTTGATAAAATATTTTTGTCATATTTCTTGCCTTAACCATATTATCATTACCTTAGAATCACAGAACTTGTCCATCACAAACATCATTGGCAGAGCCAGTCTTCATTGTCAAACCTATTAGTCACACTCTCTGCAGAAAAAAACTTGGAATTCATTTTTCAATTCAGATAGATAGTTATTTTGAGGATTATTATAAAAAATGAATGAAAATTAAAGTCTATATTGTGAAACTGACCACTGAAACCAATCATAATTAAAATGATATGAACCTAATATAATTAATTATTCCATGTTTAAATAAATTATAAAAACAAAATTATCCATACACTTTCTTCAATCAAGTAAGAATGATGAAAGGCATGACATGTCTCTAGTAAAACTGAATGAGGCTATTGAACGCTGCTGACTCTGGAGGATAAATAAGAACTTGTGAAAAAATGGGAAGTGCCACAAATAACAGAAAGGTTTTAGGCTTCTAATCAGTCTGCTGCTAAGTCACTTCAGTCGTGTCCGACTCTGTGCAACCCCACAGACAGCAGCTCACCAGGCTCCCTCGTCCCTGGGATTCTCAAGGCAAGAACACTGGAGTGGGTTGCCATTTCCTTCTCCAATGCATGCAAGTGAAAAGTGAAAGTGAAGTTGCTCAGTCATGTGCAACCCTTAGCAACCCCATGGACTGTAGCCCACCAGGCTCCCCATCCATGGGACTTTCCAGGCAAGAGCACTGGAGTGGGATGCCATTGCCTTCTCCATCTAATCAGTCTAGCAGCACACTAATATTTTCGATCATGTTATGAAAAATATATTAAATATTTTACAAGATAGGATATGATGAGAATTGACTTGACTATAATTGAAACAAATTTTATATATATATAAATTATATATATATATATATGTAATTGAAACAAGTATTTTAAGCTATGGTTTGATACCACAGGTTTTGACAGTTTTATTAACTAATGCACATCAAGTCTGAAAGAGATCATATGAAAATTTTTTAATCCTTGAATTTTACTCATTTTATCTTGTAAAAATTGAGTATTTTCAAAAGGCATCCTGATTACATTTAAAATAATCAGCAGTGCAAATTTATACTGCTATAACTGTTATAGGCTACTTTCTTCCCAGGTAAGAAATATCATAGGGATGAGTATGGAGACCAGTGGAGGAAAAGTGCTTAAAATCACATGACCACGCCATTTTGGGTATTCAGTGTTTCCTACTGATTTTCTCTTTGCTTCCCTCTCTTAGGACTCTCCTTTAAGGGCGAGACATTTTTTAACAAGAGTCAGGAAGAGAAAGCATTAAATAAAAATTGTCATTATTTCCATCACTGCATTTTACCAATTACCTGAATTCTGAAATCCCATGAATCCAAACACTTCATTTCTGTGCTTTCTAATCTATCACTTAGAATGTGTATAAGAAGGGAAAGCCCAAAGCATAATGGATTTATGATTAATCATTAAAGGAATCTTCCTCTTTGCTACATCTGCAGTTTTTTGTGTCATATTAAGGACAATGTATTATATTAAGAATTGGGATGTGTGAGACCTATATCTTTTTAAAAATGATGTGGAGAGGACTATTATAAACATAGGCTCATTCTCAGCAGAACAATCTTAGGAAAGAGTCCAGTATGCATAGAGGATCTAGAAATGAGTTTCTTTAAAACTTCTTTGAGCATAGACTCCTGGGAAAGACTTCACATGCCCTGAGGTACACATACCCTGGTTTGAAGACCATGCATTTTTCGGACCTATATGTAGTCTAACCTGACCCAGTCCAAGGTGCTTTAGCCTGGGTCTCTCAGTCACTACTGGGGTAGGGTAACTCAAAAGTTGGGAAGAGGGCCTGGAGATGCGGACCTGCAGCAGCCCTGTCTGGGGACCAGTAACAAGACACCTGTTTCCAGTCTGGCCTTCACAACTATCAAACAAAGATCTTAGAAGGTCCTCTGACCTTTTTTGGTTGCAAATGAGCACATCAGCATCTATGAAATTAGAAGATTCCGGTTGAAAACTCACATGCCAACAAAATGAGACAGGAGAGGTAAATGAAAAAGCAGACAGGGTACGAGAAGATAAGCAGGGTGAGGACTGGATGTGTGAGGGGCCATGCCTCATCAGAGATGGAGGCTGCTACTCAGCTCTCATTTTTCAAGGGAAGCCCCAAACCTGGATTTTTGTGTGAAATCTTCCAATTTGTAAATGGTGGAAATTAAATCAACAATTTCATAAAACACATTTTGCAGGCCAAACAAGTCTGCCAGTTATATCTACTCCATGGTTTTTGGTTAGCAAGTTCTGCCCAAAGTCCACAGGGCAATATCTTTACCTCTGGAGAGAGAAGAAAGCAGCCTTTAATCAGAGTTTGGGTCTCCTGCTCTGATCTGGCTAGTGCTCCAGTTTCTTAGCTCCACTTCAGCAGTTTATTCAGTTCAGTTCAGACATTCAGTCATATCCGACTCTTTGGGACCCCATGGATGGCAGCATCCCAGGCTTCCTTGTTCACCACCAACTCCTGGAGCTTACTGAAATTCATGTCCATTGAGTCAGTGATGCCATCCAACCTTCTCATCCTCTGTGGTCCCCTACTTCTCCTGCCTTCAATCTTTCCCAGCATTAGGGTCTCTTTCAATGAGTCAGTTCTTCGCATCAGGTGGCCAAAGTATTGGAGTTTCCGTTTCAGCATCAATTCTTCCAATGAATATTCAGGACTGATTTCTTTTAGGATGGACTGGTCGGATCTCCTTGCAGTCCAAGGAGCTCTCAAGAGACTTCTCCAACACCACAGTTCAAAAACATCAGTTATTCGGTGCTCAGCTTCCTTTATAGTCCAACTCCCACATCCATACATGACTACTGGAAAAACCATAGCTTTATTAATCCTGAACAAGTTGTAGCTGATTTTCACAACATGGATCCTACAAATTTACATTGAAATGCATGGTCAATTATCTAGTGTTTCAAGCTTCACAGGGAACGAGGGAGTTGTCATCAAACCCAAGCCATTGAGTTGGATGGAACTTTAAACATCATTTATTCTAGCATCCCTGTTTTGATAGCTTTCAATAGCAGTTTCTAAATATTCCTTTCAAAGTCAACAGCTCTTGGGTTAAGAAACAGTATTATAGTTCCTGGATGCTCTCCTCTTCTGCCTTCAGTCTCTGGAGCGCCAAGGATTGCAAAACTTCTTCAACCAAAGAAATAACTATGAGTCTACTGTCAGCCGTTCTCACTTTCAGCCCCCGGGCTACAGTTACCCTGAGGCTTTAACTTCAGATGGTGCGCTGGTTTTCAAATGTGTCCATAAATTGTTGGATACTCCTCCCTTCAGGAGGTAGAGCTGAATTCCCTCTCCGTGACTGTGAGCTGTATTTTGGGACTCGCTTGAGTAGAGTATGATGGATGATAGTGACTTCTGAGAACAGGTCACAGGCATATGGCTTGCTCCCAGCTCTCTCTTAAATAACTCACTGAGGGGAAAGCCAGAGGTCATGAGCTCACTTGAGTGGCCCTATGGAGAAGCCCATGCGTGGGAGAACTGAATTCTCCTGCCAACAATCACGTGAGTGAGCCATACTGGGAGCTGACTCTCCAGCTCTGGTTTAGCCTTCAGGGAACTGCAGCCTGCTGACCTCTTGACTGAAAACCCAGAAGAAATGCTGTGCTATAGCCACTAACTCAGCTGCTCCGGACCCCTGACCAAGAGAATCCAGGAGACAGCAAACTTCTGCTGTTTCAAGGTATCAAGTGCAGTTGTTAAGTTAGGTGGCAAAAGATTAAGATAGAGAGGGCATAAAGCAACCCAAACGACCACCCCCTGGCCTGGCCTCATCACGTTTTCTGTTCTGAGTTTAACAAGAGCAAGAAGGCAAGATGTCATCCCTCACAGCTATGATACACAAACAAGTCATGGAGCCTCCTGAGTGTGGAAAATGGTAACATTGTAAAATGAAAGGGAATTGTATTTGAAGAGCACTTCCCTTACATTTGGAAGTACTGACCTCGGGTGGGATTGCCAAAACAGTGTAGCCCCATTTAAAAATTTTCTTCTAAATTGAGCAAATTTCAAATTTCTGGTAGGCAATTCTGCCCTAAAGCTCCTTTCTCTTAATAAGATTAAATGTTATGATAAAATAAGAATTTTAACCAAAATCTGAGATATGCATTAATTTCAAAAGCAACTCCCCAATTTAAAAGTCCCTCTTGACACAAACAGAGGTGTCAAGAACCAAGATTCCCCAGAGACCATCTGATCCCCTTTCTTCAAAGCCTGAACGCCCAGCTTGGGGCAATGCTACCTTTGGCTCCTCTCCTATCTCTTTCTGACTCTTACAGATCTGCTCCTTAGCCCCTGTTCTGGTGAAACCCAAATAGCTAAACCCTACCAGTCAATTTAACAACTCGTTTTAATATGTAAACCCAACTGAAGTTTCACAGATAATACATGAGGAGGGACCAGCTGGCATTTGTCATACACAGGGAGAGAATAAATTCCCTGAATTGTTGGGTTTCAGCATTCCAGGACACCTCCAGAGAGTTCTGGCGATACTTATCTTATCATTTGCTAGATTACAGGTAGCTGGGTACATGTGGATTCATGACTTAAAATTCTGTCTCAAAATTCTACCCACTTACAAGACTTTTCTTATACATTTACACATTTTTGTGTGTATGTGCAAATATCCCATGAAGAAGCAAGGTTGGGTCTCTTTTGGTACAGGTAAAAAACACCACAGGGTAAGTCGTTACGGCAAGGGCCAAAAAGAATGTTTTGAGGTGTGAGGGAGTGCACGGAAAGAGAAAAACACAAGTACAGAGATAAAAGGGTCCTGGTTTAATTCTCCTTTGTATCCATAGGCAGCGCTACGAATGCCATCCCAGTGAGCCGTTGCCTAGGCCCTCATCTCATAAAACCCTTAGAAGGGAAAATGCATGAAAGGCAGAGCTGATTCTCTCTTTTGATATTTGCCCTTGGATCTACTTTTGGGTCTCTGAGAGCACATGAATTAACATGAGACAGTGACAGTATTCAAAAGTAGGCCTTTCCAATGAGGAGCCAACTCAGTTACCATACAGCTTGCATATTTATTGAACAAATACTACTAAAATAGCTAAAATACATTGGGTACTTGTCGTGAGTGCATCAGTAAAGATCACATTGTTACAAAAGCCTGCATATTCAGCAGTACACAACTGCAACTCTACGTAAATGCCACAGATGCAGAATACTGTTTTCTTGCTCTATTTACACAGCGGAAATACCTACTCTAACAAAGGAGGTAGGGGGCAAATGCACAGGAAACTCAGGCCAATGGGGAGCGAGAAGAGAAGGAAGAAGTGCAGCGCATGCGTCAGTCGTGTAACAGTCAGAAGCGGCACAGTTCAGAACAAAGCCTGCCCTGTCGAAGGAAGAGCTAAAAGACAGTCATATAAAAATCAAGGTGGGCTTTCAGACTGGCTAACGCAACAACACTCCATGAGTAGATGGTATTGTCTGATTGTATTTTTGTTTATCCATTTCATTGGGAGCAAGGACAAAAATGTAAAACCTACACCTTGCTTATCAGGACTGTTGAAAAAGAGTGCTCTGCCTTTTAAAAAAAATTTTTTTTTTTTGTAAAGACTTTTTCTTCAACCTAATTTTTGGGAAAGGTGTAACTTTCATGTTCCTACTGAAATGCTAATTTTTTTTCCCAGAAGGCATTTATAAAATGAAAAAAAAAAAATTTTGCCCCTTTCCCCCTGAATATTCTTTCAAATGAAAGAACCAAAAGAGACACCTAAAAACGCCTGTCAAATTATTGCTTTTCATTCACTAAGTGAGGCAGGCGAGGCTACCGAAAGGAAGGGACTTGGTAAGGAAATTACAGTTTTGTGATTGCTCCCGCTACAGGGACTGCGCGTGCGGCAGTGCCAGCCGGTGAGACGGGCGTCGCCTGCTCTGCGGTGGCACTCGCCCAACCTCCAGCGCTGAAGAAGAAAGCCACACTGAAGACACAAGGAGAACAAGTCAATCCAGTCTAGAGAACGACATTCAGGGAAACAGAGTACCAACACCTTCTTAGAACATGAAAATAAAAAATAACTCCATCAGAGCTACCTCGCCAAGGAGCATGTTGAAAGTCCAAAATAGCACCATTCATCAGTGTCTCGGGCCCTGTGGCAGCATCTCGGTCACTTACCACAAGGAAACAATGAGTTTCAAACTACTTCTATACATCAAAAGAGTACATGGATAAAATATAGAGATATACAGACAATTGATGAACATAAACTACTAGGCTTGTTACATCTAAATGAAAAAAAAAAGGGGGGGGGACTCTCAGCCTCTGCAAGAGCAGTCAGGAGCTGTGTGAGTGAAAAGGCAGAAGTGGACCGGTTGTGTGAGAGCTGAGGGAGTTTGAGTTGTGGAAGACATCGTTGTAGCAAACCAGGCCTGAAGGCCCACCTGTAAGGGTTGTAAACGTGGATTCACAGTGTGAAATTCTGAGCGTTTTCACTTGAGTCAGAATGATTAAAAACTGGTTTGATGATACCTATTTGTCCACTGTACAATCTCTAAAGCAAGGCTCAGAGTCCCATAGTTTCTTCATATACTTGATGATTTACACAGAAAAAAATCCCATACATGATACCATGACCTCATCAATACCCATACACCAGATGTAATACAAATGGAGGTGATTAAAAAGAGTGGAGGTAACTGGTTCCTGGGGAGTGGAGTTCATTGCTGCCAAGTGGAGTCAGGAAGGCAGCCCCGATCTCGCCATCCTTCTTGCGGTTCACTTCCTTGGGGACAGGAAGTCTTCCCTGAAGAGCACACAGACAGACACACAGAAAGAATCACACTGAGTCATGCTTTGAAAACCACTTGAACATTTTTGCTTCTTCCTCCCAACTTTTATCCTTGAACTCCCAACATTTTGCAGAGTTTACATATTAAACACAGTTCACCTGAATGTAAATAGTAGGTCTGTGAGGGCATGAAGTAATTAAACACTAGCTACCTTGCCTGCAGTAGAATCAAGTGTTTCTCTAAGGGCTGAGCCCAGCCATGTGGGAGGCAGCATTCCCCAAAGTCAGGTTTCTAAAGACAGTTTCTGGGATCAAATATGGCCTGACAGAAGACTGGGTGAGAAGTGTTCCTCGGAGTGTTAATGCTTTGGGTTTGGTTTTTTTTTTTTAAGAGTTGAATGGCTGTGGTGGAAAGGGATAATTGTTTTATAATACACAGTAAAAATATTTAAAGCATATCACAACTGCAACAAATATAATTTATGAGCATTTTATTCAAGAAGCAAGGGGCCCAGGCCCTACAGGCCATACAGTGAGGACCAAAAGTGGGCGCTAAAGACAAGAGAGTGTTTGGGAGGGAAACCATGTGGGCCGGGGCTGGGAGGCGACGAGAGGGAAACCAGGGCCAGGGAGCGGGAGGCTCAGCTAGCCGGGACCGACTGCAGCCTGGCGGGCTGCCATCTCAGGGGTCGCACAGGGTCGGACAGGACTGAAGCAACTTAGCAGCAGCAGCAGCTCTTCTAGTCTATCCTCACAACCCTGATGAGTGAGGAATTGTGTATCTGACTAGGAGAATCCAAACACACTGTGACAGAGGGCCCACTGAGTGCCCACAGGGAGGAGATTGCCCGCCACAGTCAAACAGCAGGAGGACAGGACAAGGAGGCCCATCTGCCCAAGCAATGACACAAAATAAAGGTCTTATCAAAACCAGATGTTATGCCCCACTCAGGAATGAAAACAGGGAACAAACATATGGCAAGAGTCTCTTTTAGCCTAACCATTAAGTACAGGAATTTTCTCGGAAAAAAAAAAAATCCATTATGGTCTTAAAAGATCTGTTGGGATTTTTTTTTTCTTCTTTTTGTTAAGGGCACATGTTCTAAAAGGATAATTATAATAAGCCAATTTGACTGGACATAGGTACTTGGGTTAAAGTGATAATCATGCTTTGTAATCTACAAATTACCATATTTGAATCTTTTTAAGAAACTCAACATTCAAAAAACTAAGACCATGGCATTCGGTCCCATCACTGCATGGCAAATAGATAGGGAAACAATGGAAAGAGTGACAGAATTTATTTTCTTGGGCTTCAAAATCACTGCAGATGGTGACTGCAGCCATGAAATTAAAAGACACTTGCTCTTTGGAAGAAAAGCTATGACCAATCTAGACAGCATATTAAAAGTCAGAGATATTACTTTGCTGACAAAGGTCCATCTAATCAAAGCTATGTTTTTTCCAGTAGTCATGTATGGATGTGACAGTTGGACCATAAAGAAAGCTGAGCACCAAAGAATTGATGCCTTTGAACCGTGATGTTGGAAAAGACTCTTGAGAGTCCCTTGGACTGCAAGGAGATCAAACCAGTCAATCCTAAAGGACATCAGTCCTGAAAATTCATTGGAAGGACTGATTATGAAGGTGAAGCTCCAATACTTTGGCCACCTGATGCGAAGAACTGACCATTGGAAAAGACCCTGATGCTGGGAAAGACTGAAGGCAGGAGAAGGCGACGACAGAGGATGAGATGGTTGGATGGTTTCACCAACTCAATGAGTTTGAGAAAGCTCCAGGAGTTGATGATGGACAGGGAAGCCTGGCAAGGTTCAGTCCCTGGGGTTGCAAAGAGTTGGACATGACTGAGCAACTGAACTGAAGAATTCAGAAATCAGAGACATCCAAACAACTTGAAACCAAACAGTTCAGTTCACTCAGCAACTCCAGAGTGAACTAAATGTAACAGAATTCAGCTTTAAGAAGTTTTATTTACCGTAGAGAGTTCTCATATTGAACACCTGTTTTATCTAATTTTTTT
>SJYC01016779.1:0-14177 GCA_006408675.1 Madoqua kirkii
TAAGTAGGAGGAATTATAAAAATCATTAAAAGCTTGATGGATGCTACTCTTTTTTCCCCTTCAATTTAGGTTATCTTCAAATTTACAGCACCATTTCAGCTTGTCATCTGTTTATTCACATTATTTTCCTGACACTGGAATCCCAGAAGTGACCACCTGTCATTCCCGAAGCGCCATAACTGTGGATTATATTTTCTATTCTGCTGAAAAGGAAGGTGTTGCTGAGCAGCCAGGTAAAGAATGCATGTCATCTTAAATTCTGCTTGAGAACACAGTAACTAAAAACTTCAGGGCTGAAGCTGAGAAAGCCAAACATCTGTATGAAGTTCTCAATTTAGAAATTAAAAATATTTTAAAACTGGTAATATGTTTGGCAGATTGGTAATATATCTGAGTAAATCAGTGTATCACTTGCAAAAGATGGAGGCAGTGAAATACCTCAGAGCAAACTGTCCCCGTGAGTCACATCCTCAGCTGCAGCCTCCAGCCCAGCCGGCCTCTGCGTTGCTTTAGGGGTCTTTTATGCGCCTTTTGCCTTTATTCACCTCATTGTCTTTCTTGCGACAGCAGCATTGCAGTTTTGCACTTAAACTTTACTAAGGTATGCTGCCTCCATAAGGTATGCTGCCTTGCTTGACTGCCAGCAGCTGACAGTGTTGCCATGTTGACCCCGGAATATTGGTTCTTTCTGGAAAGAAGTCTGAAAAGTGTGTTTTCAGAAAGCAAAGGTGACAAAACGCTTTCCCTTGTATGATTCATTGAAAACAAGGTGTTAAATATTGGCTAAAGGATTTAACGTGGAGAAGAGTGAGGTTTAAAGCAGTGGAAGTGGAGTTGCTCAGTCGTGTCTGACTCTAACAACCCCGTGGGCTAGTCCATCAGGCTCTTCTGTCCATGGGAGTCTCCAGGCAAGAATGCTGGAGTGGGTTGTTGTTCCCTTTTCCAGGGGATCTTGGAAAAGACCCATGGATTGAACCTGGGTCTCCTGCATTGCAGGCAGATTCTTTATACCAGGGAACCAGGAGTCAAAAAAGTATTCAGAAAACTGAAAATACTAAATGTGGGCAGCTATTTTCTTTTCTGATTTTCCTTTTTTTTCTCTTCCTTTTTTTTTCATTGCTACTTTTCTTCCCCAGTTTTCCCTTCTGTTTTTTTCTTTCTCTGCAAAAATAACCTTACTAGTAACACTCAGGAGATGGCCAGCTCCTCTCCACTAGATCAACTCTACAAAATAACCTTGCTGCCTTGAATTTGTAATTCAGTTCTGGTAGTTGTCATACTATATATATCCACTAGATGGGGGGAGTGTGCCATGGACCAGCATCTCCAGCGTTAACATGAAGAGCCTGTCTTTTACTCCACTTCTGTGGGTACTGATTCTCTGGGACCAAATTATACTAATTCATTCTGCAGTCACTTAATAAATGTCCTGCTTAGATGTGGCTTAGTCTTTCGGTTTTATGCAATTACAGGAAAGTTGATGGGGCATGTTACGTTAATATTTTCTTCTAAAGATTATTTGTAGAACTTGAAATTTTATAAAAAAATCTGAAATAGGAAAACAAACATCTGAGACTGCTGTTTGTTTGAGAGTTATAATTAGGTTGCTGCTGCTGCTGCTAAGTCGCTTCAGTTGTGTCTGACTCTGTGCGACCCCATAGACGGCCTCCTACCAGGCTCCTCTGTCCCTGGGATTCTCCAGGCAAGAACACTGGAGTGGGTTGCCATGTCCTCCACTGCATGAAAGTGAAGTCGATCAGTCGTGTCCGACTCTTAGTGACCCCAAGGAACTGCAGCCTACCAGGCTCTTCCATCCATGGGATTTTCCAGGCAAGAGTACTGGAGTGGGGTGTCATTGCCTTCTCTGCATAATTAGGTTATAACTCAATAAAAAACTAACCATATTTTAAACTGTTTCATATTAGATTTCCAGGGCAGTGTCATTTTTTCTTCTTTTAAAGACTTTGGTGGTCAATTCACAACCTGTTGTTTCACTGAATATGTATGTGCTTTTTTAATGTAGGAGCTGAAGTTGCTTTGTTTGGTGGCTTGAAACTTCTAGCCAGACTGTCACTTCTTACAGAACAAGACTTATGGACTGTTAATGGACTTCCAAATGAAAATAACTCTTCAGATCATTTGCCTTTATTGGCTAAATTCAGACTTGAACTCTGATTCTTGATTACATATATACTTCGCTTTCCTGTTTGGATTTTTTTTTCCCCCAAAGAATGTAAAGTTGTTCTTAAGAGTTTGCATGCTTATTTATTTTTACGCTATGAAATTTCTGAAGAGGTTTATGTTAAATGTTTGAAACAGGTAACAGAAGAAACAGGTTTACACTTTTTTTAATAATGAAAAAATATTTTCCTGACAAGTGAGATCTAAATGCTGTTCATTGCAAAAAAAGCTGTAAATATTTATTCTAAATTCTAGTAAAATTGACAGTGATTTTTAAATATGGTGCAACTTCTTTAGTTCTCTTAGGAAAGAATTTCGTGTTTTTAGCAAGCTTTACAGTGGATCCAAAATATCTTTGAGTTCTTGCAAACCACAACTCATTCCCTTCCAGAAGGCCTGATTTCATCACAAGGATCATGTCTGTTGAGTCTTAACTCATTCATCTCAGAAATCATTGGGTTGTTCACAATATCTAACCATTTTAGTTTGTCTTTGATGGGGCTCAAGCAGTACAAATTGCTTAATCTGTTTTATTACCATCCTGAGCTGTGCAGTTTGCCTGCATTTTATGGGGAAAATGTAGGTCACCATAACTAGTAGGCTGAGGTGTTTTGGACAAGCCCACTCTCCATCCTGTAGTAGACTGTACAGGGTGCCTGAGAAGAGTCAGGGACTGGGGTCATGCCTTGGGTTTCCCTAGTGATTTTTTTAATTTAGTTTCAAGAAAATATTCTGGATTGAAGGAAAGATTTTCCTTTACTGAACCAATCCTATAGAAATTTACTTTATTAGGAAACTTGTATTTGGAACAAACTGGCAGCTATAAGATTCTTTTTATTTGCCTCAGAAATAAGAGGAAGCCAGCAGAACTCCAGAGGGGAGACAGCAACTTGGAGACCTGCGCCTCTTTAACAGTTGATGTTAACTGTTTTGTTGTGGTTTAACTGTTGTTGTTTCTATAATGTTCTGGGTTTTTGTCTTTTTTTTTTTTTTTAATCATGATTCAGTAGTGTGAGATGGTGCTGGTCTTTTTTATAAAGCGGTTAAGAGTGGGTCTGAAAAATCCTGCAGTTGGCTCTTCACGAGTTGTTTGAATCAAACATTTTAAAACCTAAGGGAAAATTTACTCTTTTCTAGAATTGGGATCAAAGAACTATGTCAATTTTTACTAAGCAATTTTATATTGAATTATACTGAATTATAAAATTTTTTTACAGTGGGTTTTCTGAATAGAATGCTTCATTTTAAATTAGCAGTAGTAGTTACTTTATAAGCTCAGAGTTTTTCTACTGAAGTATATTTACTACAATTATTAAAAAATAAATAAACCAGATAAATACCCCCCAAAAGCATGTGGGTTATAAGGATTTCCCTAGTAAAAGTTATAGTGTTATAGAAATACTTCTGTTTATTGTGCCACTTTTTTTTTAAACTTAACAGTATTAACCATATAGTTTTAGGGTTTTCCACATTTTGTAGTAAGTTTACAAAGTATTACATGTCCTGTCATCAGCAAATGATAACAGCAGATAGTACATTTATCCCTTTTAGTATTAGGGAGAGAAAAATAAAGATTCATGGATAACTATGTTGTGTTGTATGAATTTGTTAACAACTAACTTTAGGTATTCTTGATAAACAAACATCCCTGAAAACCTCTGAAAACTTAATTTTTTGTATCCTGATTACTGTGATTTTAGGCCCTTTTCATGTGCTTCACTTTGAGTTAATCCCATAAAATTGCTTTCTGCTTTATCTTATAGAATGAAGTATTATTATGTATACTGGAGGCCAAGGAGTCCTTTGTAACTTTCTCAAAGGCTTTTAAAGCTCCACTAAAATTAACTGTCCACTTGTCTTTACTTTGTTTGATCAGAAGAGTTAGTAACTGTTGGGACCTTGTATTTACCTGCCAAAAGCAATTAAATTTCGTTAACTGCTGAAACCAGATCTCCCTGTCTCACCTGCTGTGCTGTCCAGGTTTTAAATGGAAAGGGATATACTGCAGAATTTCAGTAATGAAATTTTGGCTTTACTCTAGCTTTTGATACCAGTAGGTGTGTTTGAAATTGCCTTTAAGTTAGAGATCCAGAGTTCAAAGGGTTGGAAAAACATTCACTTTGTCAAGTCATTTGTGCTTCGTCCATGTGAGTTACCTAATAAATTATTGTACTAGTACATTTGTGCCTGAAGGTTTTGTGGTAGATGAAGTAAGCTATGTAACTCACTTGTTGCCTGGGTGATGCCAAAATAGAAGGAAGCGCCAATAAGTGAATTAAGATATACCAAAATGATTGATAAATTTAATACAGAATCTGAAAATTGTGGAAGAAGACAAGGGTGAGAGTGAAATTAGTTTACTAGAACAAGTATATAATAAGAGGAATAAGGAAAAATATCACACCATTTATATTTTTAGAAGGAAAACAGTCCTTGAGTTTCCGGGATGATTTTATTGAAAGTCCCATGCTGTGTATAAACATACAAGTGATGAGAAAAACATTAAATTGAAACATGCACTTATCTGGCATTCTCTAAAATACCATTATACAAGTTTTCATTTACTTAGAAAAATACCCACTAAAACAATCACAGTTTTTCTTAAGAGAGCTAAAAAAAATGTATTGGCCAGAACAAAGTCCAAGAGAATAAACAAGATTCTGAATTGTATGTCAAAAAAACTGTACAAGGTTGTACATAAAACTAGAGCTTACAAAAGCTTCGGGTATAGTAAGAATATGGAATTAAGATTTCCAAAGTTCTGTTTACCAATATCTGTTAATAAAATCCTTATGAAATAACTGACTTAGAAAAAGTGAAATGCTCATGATTTCAGAGTGTATAGAAAATACTAAATATCACTTTCTGAAATAAAAGTGTACTCAAAACAGCACAACATGTAGTCTAGAATCAAGATTTCTGTCATTCATTTAAACTTTGCATGTATTATCACAATGGCTTAAGCATAAAATTTTTCTTGCAGTAACTTTTTTTTAAAACGACTTCAAATCATTTCATGGTTTTTATCTTTTGAATTATAACTAGATTTAAAATCAATTATGTGGGGTAAATTCTGTCATTTTTTTTCTTATTATCAATTCACTAGAATGTAAGAGTTTTGTACTTTTCTTGTGTCTTTTAGAAATTAACATATTCCATTGGCAATAAAAATAGAGTAACAACTGAGACCATTTTAACTTATTTTCATGTTTCTGTTGACTAACTCTTGCTTTGGGGAAATGAATCTTAAAATCAAGAAGTGAGTGTGGAAGAAATCAGTTACTAACTGAATCTTCAAGCCAGTTGGCAGTTTTAAGGCTTAGACATCAGCATATTAGAAATAGGTTGTATTCCTAATTCCTTCCCCCGTTCTGTGGGAGACAAGGATATGCAAATATTGACTCCATATTTTAGACTGGGCGGTACTGAATACTTGGAAAATCCTATTCCAAGCCCTTAGAATGACAGCAGTATTATATCAATACTATAAGTAGTCTACTTATTGGATGTCGTAAACTTTCAGATTGATAAACATGATTATATTTCACCTGGAGAGCTAAGTCTGTATTTTAGAATGAAAACGAAATGATTCAGGGACTGCTCCAAACATCTAAATACACGTGGCCAGGAGGCTGCGAATGGGTTTGTCTTGAGAAGATTAAAGTAACTCATTTCCAATTCTACTGATAGTACTATTCTTAAAAGTGGTTGAGTCCTGAGTGTGTTTACCTGTTTGAATCTAATCTGAGATGTAGATTGGACTTCCTTGGTCCTTTTTCATGTAAAGGACATTTGACTTTTTTTCAAGGAATAGTACTTTCCATTAATATAGCACTTTCCATTAATAACACCGATAGTGAGCTCAGCTGCACATGGCTGAAAGATAGAGTCTTTCTCCTTCCCATCTCGCCCTCAGAGGTAAAGAATCTGAATGAGCAGATTTTATTTTTTTACCCCCTTCCCAAAATCACCTTCAGGTAAAGAAAGCCAGAGAGGGAGGCTCCAAGACTGAAATAACACTTTTGTTGACTAACAGACTTCACTTAAAATACGCTTTTTGGTCTCATGAGTTGGCGTGGTTGCTAAGATCAAACAAGTGAAGTAGAAGCTGTACTCTTGACAACACACAGACTTGGTATGCTGGTTATTCTGTGTGGTCTGCAGCAGAAATTACACTGTAACTGCCACATGCAGGCCAGATACTCAACCTGCTCCATGGAGAACATCATGCCGTAAGGAGTGACACCACACCCAAAGTCTTTCCGTTTAAAAAACAAAGGTTCTGCTTCTCCAATTCACCGCATTTTCTAATACCAGTTCCTAAACGTGAAGTGGTACCTAAAAACGGTACTGGCAAAGAATCACATCATGCCGTATTTGGTCTTAATATAAGACATCAGAACACCTACCTACCAACAGTGAGTCCTTCAGAACCAAGGCCTGACTCAGAGTTTAAAACTCAGGTGAAATGTTGAACAGAAAGGTTATCTAGTTCTCAAAACCTACTGATTCTCTCTTGGCCTCTGTCTGAGGGTGTTATTGTCAGAGGTAATCGCAATACTGCTAAATTTGCGTTTACGGTACATGACCTTGTGTGCTTTTCACTGGAGTCTGCAAAGTTTAAATGTTAGTGACAGAACACAGACCGGCTTCTGAACGTGCTTTTTTGTTTTGTTTTTGAAAGAACAAAAGCTGCTGTCAGTGAATGCTGTAAGAAAGATTAAGAAAGGAGTAACTCCAAGATCCTGAAAATGATTCCCCGTATTGCCAGAAGAACTTCAGTGCTCTTAAGTAAAACACTTGCATATAATACCTAAAATCTCATCAGGTGTGCACCAGGAAAAAAATTCCAAACCTTGTGGAGATCCCCATGGGAAATACTGGGGAAACAATACAAATAGAATTAAAAAACCCACCATTACGTTTGCATATCTGATGTCAAGATGCTGAGGTAATATTGACTGCTTAAAAAAAAACAACCCACCAATCTTTGCCTCTGTTATTGCTGAAAAAGACATTAATACTGATTGAGTTACCTTACTGTATCAAAAGTGGGAGGGGGTAGGGCTTCGTGAACATGGACTCCTAGTGAGGCATAATGTTCAAAGCAAGTGAAAGAAAGTAGGTAAATGGGAAAATGTAAAAAGCTCCAGTTATGGTCTTCGCCTTTCTGTCTGGAGTGAGGGGGGCAGTCCAACCCCAGTGGGGTCTTCTCACAGCCATGTCATGGTTGTCCCTTCATGAATTTTTTGTTTTTGTTACCAGCCACTCAGAGTCTACTTCAAGTGAATCCTTAAAAGTAAAATTCACCAGTTCTCAATAAATAGTTGCAGTTCCTCCTGAAGATGCTGGGTAAAGTGCAGAGAGAAGCACCATGGAAGCCCGCGGCTGCGGTACAGCCGGCCTAAATCCGGATCTGATAGCCCACTTCGTTCAGAGTGCTGACGTCAGCCACCTTTTCAGGCAGTGCAGGCCTACGGGTAAAAGAAAGATGGGACGGGAGAGGGGAGGGGGGACAGAAAGGTCATTTAGCCTTGTTGTCAGGGCCCTCTACCCTTCCGGTATTTCCACACACACCGCACACCCCACCCCGCGGCCCCCCACATGCCAGTCCTAGCTCCCAACTCTGCTTCTTGTTCTGAAGTCCGCCTTTATAGGTTTTAAGGAGCCTTTTAACAGGTTTTCAAGGTAGAGTTCAAAACAAAATGTATAGGTTGCTGAATGAGTTGGTTTAACTTCAAGCCTGAATTTCATCATACTAACTTCTGACATGTATCTAACCCTTGCAAGAATCTAAAGTTCGACTACACAGAACCAAGCACCGGAACCAAATTCTCCTGGAAACCTTGGTTTCCTCGGTGCCCTGGGGAAGCCCAGCGCCTCAGCGCCTCCCAGATGTCTGGGGTGACTCAGGTTCTTGTAGACATTCTCTGTCTCTATTCCAGGCTTGAGGGTATAAATTTAGGATGAATCTTTCAGAATTCATCTGAAAAAGCATGTCCATGTGGAAAATTATTCCAGGGCAAATCGCCTCTCTTCCCTAAATGTAACACTTTCTCATGTACTTTGCAGTATGACACTGCGCTCCAGCGTTTACGGGAGACACAAGAAAGCACTTCAGGCTGGGGAAAGGAGTCCTTCAGAAGCGCATTATGTCTTCATTAAAGCTGCTTCGTAGGAGACTTCCCGACATAAGATCATGCATTCTCAGGACTTATCTCACAGTTTTTTCTCCATTTTTAAAACGAGTGGGTAGCCATTCCCTCCAGCGGATCTTCCCACCTCAGGGATCGAACCTCGGTCTCCTGCATTGCAGGCAGATTCTTTACCACCTGAGTCATCAGGAAGCCGTCACTCACTAGTTAGCAGCGAATTCAGACATGATGCTAGTAATGGTGTTGTGTTATCAGTATGCAGAATAAGAACAAGTTCAAGCCAGTGCTCCAGAATCCTTTCAGAGAGGCAGCCACACCCAAAATGAAGGCCAGAAACCCATCTCTACGAGTCTGTCTGCTCCCCGGGACCTCGCACACTACTTGGGCCCTGAGCTGTGGCGGCTCTGAGATCTCCCATTGCCTCCCAAGGTTAGGCAGCTCCTCGGGCTTTAACGGGAGAACCCCTTGCTCCATGGTCCTCGCAGCACTTACCAATCAGCTCGCCCCACCTTTCCGAGCCTTTCCTGCACAAGCTTCCTCCCGGTCCTGGCGTATTCCTCAACACCAAGTCACACCTCTCCTCCTGAACTCTTAAGATGCTGCCCTTCATATGTGAGATGGAAGCTAGGAAGACTCTAGCTTCCTAATGTTTCTCAGGGGCTCGGATAAACCCACACTCGCCTGTTTTCTCTCCCTCACTTCTGCGACCAACAGCACCTGCTGCAAAGTCTGCGGCAGGACAGGCAACAAGGAAGGTCAAGGAATGAACAACCCCGAAACGAGGGCTTCCCTGGGGTCACTGCAGCGACGGGCCACAAGCATGGGCCACTCAGACGCCACCTGCTCTGAAGCCACTCCTTGGCCACTCTCCTGGCTTCCTCTTGAAGCCTCTCAGCCGCAAGGAAGAGAATTTTCACCTTTTTTTCAAGTTTCTAAGTTCCTGAAACTTCTCCCTTTATCTTTCCCACGTTCTGCTCTCAGCATCCTTAAAAACAGATGCACTTTGCCTTGGGGCCCTTTGGCCACCTTTTTCTCAACCTTTCCTTAGCACTTCCGCCAGTTCCCCAGGCCCCCAGGTGCTAGAAACACCACTATAAATAGCTTTATTTCTTAGGCACTTACTCTGTACCAAGCATTGTTCTAAGGGACTTACACGGGTGAATTCATTCCCACCACAGCCTTACGGGGCTGATACTGCTACCATCCATCTGACAGAGGAAGAAGAGAAGCCGTGAAAGCTAGGAAACGTGCTCAAAGTCACGTGGTTAGCAAGAGGTGGAAACCAGAATTCTCCAGAATCAAAAGCAGATGACTTTAACCAAGATGCGATGACCTTGACCCTCCGTCTCCTGCCCCCCACACACAGCATCCTTCCAAGCATCTGAGGAAGACGTCGGGCCACTCCTGTCTCTGCATCTTGGCTCCTGGAATGCCTCCCCCAGGTCTCTGCTCATCCCTTCAAGGACCAACCCAGATGCCACTTCCCCCGTGAAGTGTTTTCTGCCTAGATCACCCCACAACACACCGCCCCTTGCTCCACATGCTCCACGTTTCCTTCTGTACATTGTTGGAGCAGGTCCCCAACTCCTGTTAGGAACCAGGCCACACAGCAGGGAACCATCTGCTGCTCCCCACCACTCATGTTACTGCCTGAACCATCCCCACCTCACCCTGGTCCATGGAAAAACTGTCTTCCATGAAACTTCCCTGGTGCCAAAAAGGTTGGGGTCCACTAGGTTAAAGAATCCCAAAGGTTCGTAATTCTTGAGTCTGCCTCACAGTCTGCAAACAACTGTAGAGAAGGGATCAAGTAAATTCATCCGCGAATCCCCACTGTTGACTATCCTGTACCTCTCAATGAACTCTGGTCTAGTTCCTTTGCTCTTTTTCATCTAAGTTGGGTCCTACTCTTTACGACCCCATGGACTGTAGCCTGCCAGGCTCCTCTGTCCCAGGGATTTCCCAGGCAAGAACACTGGAGTGGTTGCCATTTCTGTCTCCAGGGGATCCTCCTGACCCAGGGATCGAACTCTCATCTCCTACACTGCAGGAAGATTTTTTAGTGCTGAGCCACCAGGGAAGCCAGTCTAGTTCCTACTAACGTGTAAATGCTGATAGGATTTCATTATGATATGTTTGTGATGAGATATTTTTATTTTAACAAAGTCCTAAGCCAGAATTCGTGAGAAGGCAATGGCAACCCATTCCAGTACTCTTGCCTGGAAAATCCCATGGACGGAGGAGCCCGGTGGGCTGCAGTCCATGGGGTCGTGACTGAGCGACTTCACTTTCACTTTCCACTTTCATGCACTGGAGAAGGAAATGGCAACCCACCCCAGTGTTCTTGCCTGGAGAATCCCAGGGACAGGGGAGCCTGGTGGGTTGCCATCTATGGGGTCGTATAGAGTTGGACACGACTGAAGCGACTTAGCAGCAGCAGCAGCAGCAGCAGCAAGCCAGAATTCAAGCTACCATGAACAAACATTCTAAGAATTGACTGGAAGATTTTTTTTTTTTTTTTTTTGTATATAGGAGAGGCTTTACCTTATCTTTGAAGGTCACTTGGGGAACCTGCCTACTTGTACAGCTGAATTTGGTTCTGCAACAACACACAGCATGGGGCCTTCCAAAGGAAAGGGACTAAGTTATCTCCTTCCTCTGTATCCCCACCCTCATGCTTTCCACAGCAGCCCAGAACACAGGGGCGGAGGTAAAAAGGCTAACAATGGCAGAACTGTGGTGCTGGAGAAGACTCTTGAGAGCCCCTTGGATTCGAAGAAGATCAAACCAGTCAATCCTAAACAAAATCAACCCTGAATATTCATTGGAAGGACGGATGCTGAAGCTGGAGCTCCAATACTTTGGTCACCTGATATGAAGAACTGACTCAATGGAAAAGACCCAGATGCTGGGAAAGATTGAAGGTGGGAGAAGGGGACAAGAGGGGATGAGATGGTTGGATGGCATCACCAGCTCAATGGACATGAGTCTGAGTGAACTCTGGGAGTTGGTGAAGGACAGGGAGGCCTGGCGTGCTGCAGTCCATGGGGTCCCAACGAGTCAGACACAACTGGGCGGTTGAACAACACTGGCAGAAAACGAGCTCAGCTGAGATTCCTGGCCAACTGTCTGCAAGGTGAAACCGTTTTCTCTCATGGCAACACTGGCTGAGTTTCCTGGCCTGGCGAAGGGCACAAGTAGGTTATCGCAGCATGCCACCTGCCTGGGAGCCCAGCCAGAAATAATGGCTCAGTCCTCGCCAGCTCGTCTCAGGGCCAAAGCTGGGGGAGCCATTGAGGAGAGGCCCTTCCAAGTGCTCCCCCGGCTATAATTAGAATGTAGCAAGGGGGTTATTTTTAAGAAACACAAGCCCCAGGACGATGATTAGCTGGGTCTGCACTTGCCCAGAACCTTGCACATCGGATCCAGGCTTACTATTTTAGAACAATGTATTTCTCCAAATCCTTCCCTAGCCCAAACAAGGAAGCCTTTCGCTCTGAAAGGCTCTCGTGCGCCTTCTATTTTAGGGGACGTGGGGTAGGGACTTCAAGTTTCCTTTGACACACTTTGTGGAAGGAAGGAGGGGGCACTTCTCTCTGCACAAAAATGGACTACCCCGGCCCCACTGCTATCATGTCAATGTATCCAAGCGTGATCCAGGCTAACTGCCAGATGGCCTGGTCCCGGGCCCACCCTCAGGCCTGCATCCGGAGCCAGTGCAGCTCCGCAGAGTGGGATGGGGCCTGGCGAGGGCAGGGTGACCACAGAGAAAGTGTTGTGCCACTGGGGTTCACCACATACCCTAGTACGGGCTAACTGCATCCTAGTACGGAGACAGCGAACCGTCTCCGACGTGCGCCACTTGGGGCAGCCTCAGGGCCAAGGAAGAGCTCGGCTAGACTAGACATTGGCATCAGAGAAGCCACAAGAAGCCTCGGAATCAGAATGTGATGGAGCACATTGGGGATGCAAGCGGGGCAACAGCTCAACCTGGGGCTGAAGGAGTTGGTGTGTCTGCGTGGGCTTCAGGAAAGAGGCAGTAAGTGGAGAAAAAGCTTAGAGGGTTCCCCCTAAATCACCCAGGTCCCTCCCTGTCCCTGGGACAAGGACTATGTCTGGGGCATCTCCTCTCCTCGAACCCCCAGCCCCCAAGCCATCACTGGGCAGGATGGGTCAGATGGCCTGAAGGGCAGTCGGCCAGCAGGGCTCCTGGAACTGGGATGCCACTTACTCATTCACAAGAATTTACTCAGCGGCACTTCAGCTTCCCTAGCGGTTCAAATGGTAAAGAATCTGCCGGCAAAGCAGAAGACCCAGGTTCAATCCCTGGCTTGGGAATATCTCTGGAAAAGGGAATGGCAACCCACTCCATATTCTTGCCTGGAGAATCCCATGGACAGAGGAGCCTGGCGGGCCATAGTCCATGGGGGTGGCAGAGCTGGACACAACTGAGAAACCAACAAACTTAGAGACTTTGTGCATGCGCCTTGCAGGGCTTGGGGTTACCAAAACAAATGGCTGGTCAGTGGAGCCAAAATCCATTCCCCTCTTCTAATGGAAATGTACCCCTTCCTTCTCCCCTGCAGGTGTGAGATACCACAGGGACGCGGCCCGGCTAAGCCCAGTTCCGGGCTGCCTGACGGGGACACAGCCCACCAGTCAGGCTGCTCAGGCTTCTCGATCCTGCCTCCCTTGAGGTCACAACCCCTCACATGCGTGCACACGCCCATGACACCCTCACACACTGCACACTCACCAAGGACCAATTTAGCTGTACTCTCCACGGTCTCTGGATTCTACAAACGGATGTATCGCAACAGTGCAATGTTAAATCTTTCAGTCCTTAGTGTTAAGGGGGTGTGTGTGTGTGTGTGTGTGTGTGTGTGTGTGTGTGCGCGCGCGCGCACACGCGCACGCACGCTCCGTCGTGTCCAGCTCTTTTGCGACCCCAGGGCCTGCCAGCTTTCTCTGTTCATGTGATTTTCCAGGCACGAGGACTGGAGTGGGTTGCCGTTTTCTCCTCCATATTGAGGAGGTGGAACAGATTAAATCAGGGGTGGCATTAGCCCAGCATTCACAAGTTCAGGCAGACCCAAGGCCCTCTGCTCCTATCTAGCTAGGCAGGAGTCAGGCCAGGCCAGACTCGATCTAGGACTCACGGCCTGTACTCCTGGGGGAGGATCACTGAGGGGAGCTCCTCCCACCTGTCACCTTCATTCAAAGCTCACCCTGCTTCTGACATTCCTCACTTCCCAGGACCACAGGCACCACTGCTGGCAGCTGACAGGGAAGACAGCTGAGGCTGCCTGTGATCAGACAGGCCTGAGCCAAGAGGGATGCGCCTCTGGAGAGAGCTCCAGCCCCTGTCCTTTCTTTCAAGCCCTCCCCAGGCAGGAGGCTCTGGCTGGAGACCAGGAGCCAAGGCCGCTGAGAGTCCCAGGCACAGCTTCCCGGCTCTGACCTCACCTCTCCTTTCTGCGCCAGAGAGCCCCCGAGGAACCCCAGCTCTGCGTAACTATCTTCAGTTGTCAGCTCTGGAGGCTCCTGGCTCACTCTGCCAGAGGTGGTCTTTCTTGATAAGGCCCATCACTTCATTTTGGTTTGTTTAAGCATCTCTGGGCACCCTGGACCACCATGAAATCCCCTGAGGGATGAAGCAGGGCGGGCCTCTGAGTTGGAAACTTCCTTCTCTGGGCGCCTGGGAAGAAACCCCACCTCATCCGGGAGGTTTGACTTCTCCCTCCATAACGTTCCTAGTGCCCTCTCCCTCTCTGTGCCTCCTCTATGACTTGTGTGAAGGAAATTTTCCCCTTTCCAACCCCCACCCCCCCCCCCCCCCCC
>SJYC01016780.1:0-46096 GCA_006408675.1 Madoqua kirkii
ACTCCCACCCACCCCTGCCAGGGGAGATTTCCTCACTTGGGATCTAAAGAGAATGACTTCTTAGGGCCCATTCAAAATATCTTCCACGTGGTTAGACCAAGGCCCTGAACCGCTGCTCTCTGACTGCATTATGACTTCACTTAGAAATGACTTGGGGCCCTCCAGCCCCGTGCCTGGAGGCACCTTCATGAGCCTGGCGACAGAACGGGGCAGGAGTTCCCTCGTCCGACTGTGGCCCAGCAGTGGAAGGAGACCTCACTGGGCTGAGGAACCTCTGTGACCCTGAGGGTCTCCACGGGGTGAGCAGAGCCCAGCGGAGCCACGGACTGCCCTCGAGATGGATGACAAAGAAGGGAAATCAAAAAGAAAGACAAAGGGAAGAAAAAGTCATGAGCAGCAAAGACAGGGGAAGAGACTGAGGGAGCAAAGAAGCCAGCCATGGGACCCGAGGGACTCTTGCCTAGTTCAGAAGTATGTTCTCGGGGTCACTCGAATTAGCAGGAGCTGCCTTCATGGGAACACACGCAGCCCAGCCAGAAAACCACTGTCCACTCATCACCACTCTCTCAGGTTCAGGCCATGGATCAGGAAGCCGAGACCTGGGGACTGTCAGAGATGGCAAGGACTCCAGGGAGCATTTGGGGTTCTCAGTGGGGGCATTTTAGGTGGATTTGGTTCTTTACTGGGGGTGGGAATGGTCCTGAGCTTTGCAGGACATTCACCCTCTGGGCCCCCAAGCACTCATGGGCAGCAGCATCATCATAAACCCTCCCCTTCCGCTGCACTTCTAACCCTTCTCCCCCAGGGGCCGCCCTGGCCCCTGTTGAGAATCTCAGTGAGCCTGAGGCCCACTGTCCTCAAGGAGCTGGTTTTAAGTTCACAGAAGGCCTTTCCCACCTACATAGCAAGCTCTGTTTACAAACCACAGGAAACAACTGACTGTTCAGTGTGGAAGGTTCTTTAAACACTCCCAGAGGCGCAGAGGGAGGCGAAGGACTGCTGGGCAGAGGGGTTGGGGTGGGAGCCCTGTTTCTCTCTAGAAGGAACTCTGTCTCAGCTGACAGCAACGGAGTCACTGCCGTCTGCCCTCCCACTCAGCTGACTGTCTTGTCAACCCAGTGACACTGATGCTCCTTTTGAGAAGGATTATTCAGACAAGTGCAAAAATGGCGAGGAATGCAGGGCTGGAAGGAGCCCCAGCTGCAAGAGGCAGGTGGGCGGGTGACATAAAACCACTAAAATTATCCACACGCACAGACAGGGGCTGGGACCCCACAGCTGAGGAGCCTCTTGCCTGTTATGGTAACTCTTCCCTCTTGGGGACACTCCTCAGCTTCACGACAGCACCCGCCACATTTAGAAATGACTTAGCGGCCTTAAGTAATGCTGAAATAACAACACAGTAAGAGTCACCAGCTGAGATATTACTTTGCCAACAAAGGTCCACCTAGTCAAGGCCATGGTTTTTCCTGTGGTCATGTATGGATGTGAGAGTTGGACTGTGAAGAAAGCTGAGCACAGAAGAATTGATGCTTTTGAACTGTGGTGTTGGAGAAGACTCTTGAGAGTCCCCTGGACTGCAAGGAGGTCCAACCAGCTAAAGGAGCTCAGTCCTGGGATTTCTTTGGAAGGACTGATACTAAAGCTGAAACTCTTAATACTTTGACCACCTTATGCGAAGAGTTGACTCAATGGAAAAGACCCCGATGCTGGGAGGGATTGAGGGCAGGAGGAGAAGGGGATGACAGAGGATGAGATGGCTGGATGGCATCACTGACTTGATGGACATGAGTTTGAGTGAACTCTGGGAGTTGGTGATGGACAGGGAGGCCTGGTGTTTTGTGATTCATGGGGTCGCAAGGAGTCGGACACGACTGAGTGATTGAACTGAACTGAACAGTCACCAAACCCTTCCTGGTCCCAATCATGCTATACACTAAGAGGTCTGGAGTTTGATGGAGTTACTGGATCATAACCACATTTGTCACTTTCTCATTTCCTCGCCCCAAAGCCAGATTACCTGGAGAAAAAGCCTGCTTGGGGAAGGCCATGGGTAGAGACTGGGAAGCTGCTTTTCTCCAGATACACCTCTAGGAACCAGTCTGTCCTGGGTCCCAGTCTGTTGCAGTGGTGGAAGCTGGGATCTGGAGAGGGAGGGCATCTCCTGCATCTCTCTTCCCTTTCTTCTTGCATGGGGGACCCGTCATCCCTCATCCCACCCTGCAATCCATAAGTCAGGGTTAAGGAGGAACCATGGAAGAGACACTGCTATCCTTGTAACGTCGCCATGAGTGCGTGCTAAGTCGCTTCAGTCGTGTCCAACTCTTTGAGACTCCATGGATGGTAGCCCGCCAGGTTCCTCTATCCATAGGATTTTCCTTGCAAGAATACTGGAGTGGGTTACTGTGCCCTCCTCCAGGAGATCGTCCCGACCTAAGGATTGAAACTGTGTGTCTCTCTTAAGTCTCCTGCATTGGCAGGCAGGTTCCTTACCACTAGCGCTACCTGGGAAGCCCTTTATAATGCCTCCATCCACTGTGAAACTCTAGCCAAGATACTTGCCCCACAGATTCCTCTCCTGGCCTCCAATCGCTGGGACAGAGAAAAGCTGCAGCGGGAGCTTCCACCACCAAGAATCACCATGGTCTTACTGGACTTGCTCACATCAGAGTGTCCACAGGAACCCACAAGCCGCCTGGGCTTCCTGGCTGGTCAAGAAACCAAGGCCACCTGATCCTGGTTGTGGGCCAGAACCACCCCCCTCCCCAAATTCTGGCCCTAGGGAAGAGTTTATAAAGACCCTGGGAGTCAGGGCTCGGCCCAGGAGAAGGGGCTGCCAGGTAGGGTCATGAGTCTCAGGGGATCTGGGGCCTGGCTGCAGCCCCTCTTCATCATTTTGGAAAAGTCTACATTTCCACTGAACCAAGAGCCATCACCTCCGTGCTCCTGGGGCCTGCGTGGCGGGAGCCGGGACCAGTTCAGGGAATGAAGGGTGATGGACTTGAACCGCACTTCCCTGCAAGTCCTCCTTCCTGACCTCTCGGTGACGACTGCCCTCTACCCAGTCTTCCTCCCCATTCCCAGGCCCACTCCCACGCCTCGGGAGGGCAGGCGGGTGGGGGGGAGGCGGGGGGCCCTGACACTCGAGGGTGGCTGTGCACTCGCACCCGTGGCAATCTAACAGCTGTCCGCTGCAGGCGCCAGCGCGCTCGCCTGCCCTGGCTGCACGACAGAGTAGCCGGAGACGAGGGCAGGGGCACGGCCTGGCAATGACTGAGGTCGGGACTTCTCTCTCTGGCCCCCAGGAGAAGGACCCGTCGGGTTCCTCCCAAGGTGACTTCAGTGGGGCCCAACCACAGGGCCACACCAAGGCCACACCCTCTGACTTCACAACAGCAACCTCATTACCCAGGGGCCCAGGCAGGACTAGGCAGGGCTGAGTCCCTGATCCACGCTTGATAGCCTCATCTTCCCCTCTCAGCAGACCCGGGACCTTTGAGACTTGACGTTCTGTTATTTTTTGAAGGTCAAGCCCCGAATCAGTTCTTCCACAATGTCTGACCAGACGCTGGCTCTCCAGGTGGCATCCTTAGACCAGCAGCACCAGGATCCCCGGGGAATCGTTAGAAGGGCACCTTCTTAGGCCCCGGCCCAGATCTGCTGCATCAGAACCGCTGGGGGAGGGGCCGGGCAATCTGTGTTACCAAGCCCTCTCCTAGTGCTCAAAGCTCACTCCTGCCTGAGTCTTTGCAACCCCATGGACAGAGGAGCCTGTCCATGGAATTCTCCAGGCAAGGATACTGGGAGTGAGGTAGCCATCCCCTTCTCCAGGGATCTTCCCGACCCAAGGATAGAACCCGGGTCTCCTGCATTGCAAGCAGATTCTTTACCCTCTGAGCCACAGGGAGGCCCTGTGAACAGCGTTATATGATGCTTCCATCTCTCCTCAGCCAGGCCCCATGTGCCCATTTTCCACCCTGTACTGATAAGCCTCTTCCCCACTTGCACCAGACGGCTCAGGCTCCCTCACAGCAGCATCAGAGCCACATGATATATGGTGTCACCTTCTGCACTGTCCTCGGAGCGCACAGGCGGATGCCTGCATGCCGGCCCTTTCTCCCACTCTCTATTTCTTTCCCATCTCCTATGCTGGGTTGTCTTCTCGCACACTCAGGACCCTGACATGACTTCTTTTCTGCTCTCTTTCTGCTTTCTTTCCTGGCAAACTGATCCAGCTGTTGTTTCAACTGTCCCTTCTGAGTAGACGGCTCTAAAAGCAAGATCTCTATTTCCCAACACCCTTGAACTCCACATCTGCATTTTCAGCAGCTTCTATGATATTCCCCCTAACCCCCACCTCCGATGCCTAAGAAGCATCTCAAAGCCCATGGTCCAAATTCATACTCCCTTCTTCCTCCACTCAAACCAGCACCAACACCATGACCATCACCAGCTGCTTGTCTTTCCAACTTTTGTCTCTACAACCAGCTTCTAAGATCGTATGGGCTTTACCATCCCTGGCAATCACGGTAACTTTTTGCAGTTAAAAATGTAATCACCTTGGACTGCAAAGCTCCTGTGGATCCAAGTAAAATGACCCCAACAGGAATTGCCTTAAAAACCAACAATGGCCATCCTGTACAAAAATCCAATCAGCTAGAATGCCTAGGGTTTCCTGGGCCCTGGATGCCAGAATCTCGAGGGGAGAGCAAGACTTTATGGACTGCGCAACGTTTGCTGAAGAGTTGAGAGCTCCTCAGGAGAGGCCTCAGGCCTCCACGGGCAGTCAGGATAACCAAGCAGGTTAAAGGCTACCCTCCGCCACTCCAGGGGTCACCAGATAGATTCCCATTTCAGGTGGGGCCCCTTACACTCTGTCCAGTGACCCTCTGGGAAGAGCTTCCAGGTCCATAGTCCTCTGAGACCACAGCTGCTTTGTTCAGTGACAGTAATGAATGGCTGCTTGAATCAGAGAGGACAGACAGGGTGAGCGTCAGGATCAAGGGTGCTGCCCAGCATCAGGGGCAGGAATAGGGTCAGAGGCCATGTATGACAGGCCTAAAGCCACCCTGCTCCCTAAAAGGACAGACCTATGCGGAAACCACCGGGAGTTACTTCGTAACACAGGGAGCTCAACGTGTCGCACTCTGTGACAACCCAGAGGGGTGGGATGGGGTGGGAGGTGGGTGAGGGGGAAGGTTCAAGAAGAAGGGGACACATATACTTACGGCTGATTCACGCTGTATGGCAGTAGCCAACACAATATTGTAAAGCAATTATCCTCCAATTAAAACTTTTAGAAAAAGAAACCACTCTGACCTCCAGTTATAGGAGCACCCACTCCTCCCAGTTGGTCATTCCGCCCCTTTCAAACCCCGGGCTCCGGTCCCAAGACCTTCCTGGCTGTTGGTGCGGAAGCCAGGGACTAGCAGTGGGAGGCGGAACAAAGATGAACAGGAAAACTTCCCTGGAAATGACAGTACTTCATCCTGTCCTCTTCTTCCCCAAACCGAAGCAACGCTGTCCTCCCCCACCACCTTCCCAGAGTCAAGAGGCCTGGGTTCCAGTCCCGGTTCTGTCGCTGGCCAACTACTAAACACAGCACAGGATCTTTTGTGCCCTGGTTCCTTCCTCTGAAAAGGAAACTGTAAAACTCTCTCCTCCCACTACAGGAATGCTGTGACAACAACCTGCTGTGTAACACAGTTCACCACCCACAAATCGCTCTTATCACATCTTCTAACCTGAGCTTACAGCACCTTGCAAGACAGGCAAGAAAAGCATTCTGATCCTTTTTGATGCACAAGGAAACTAAGACGCCCCCAAACATTTGCCCGGGCTGCAAGGCGAATGGGCGGACGCACCGGGGGCCCTGTGCCCCGGACCCCTGGGTCCCCCGCAGTGAGAACCGGTGTGAGAGACACAGTGGGCCGCTGGTATTCATCAAGGCAGTATGTTTTTTTCCCCATGTATTTGCCGGGGGATTATCACTGGCTACTTTGGGCAACCTCAGCATCTCCAATTGTCATTTCTTAAATGAATCACTTTGATCTAAGAAGGAAGCGAGGAGTCACCAGTCTCGAGGCTAAAACAGAGGGTACAGCCGGCCAAGGAGAGAGGGGAGGCCAAGCGCTGTTTCTGATGCCATCCACAGAGGGCAAATGCACTTTCTACTGGGCACAGAGGGCTAAGGTTCTATTAACAGGCAAGTTCATCCCTTCTAACAGTCTCATTTTTGGGGTGAGAGAACGTGAGCCCAGAAAGGTTGCACGACACGTCTAAGGCCCCACAGCTCCTTAAGCAGCTGAGCTGGCTCCAGACCCAGGCTTCCTAACTCGTCTTCCAGGCTCTTCTCCATCTCGCAGCGTCTGGAGCTTATCCCTCCAGCCGTGTCTACATCTGACTGTCAGGAGGGTAAGAGCACTGGGGGGTGACGTGCATGGGGGACCTTTGCCGTCAGAGATGTCCCCCATGCAAGAGGCCCATCTCTTGGAGATCACCATTTGGTTCGAATGCCAAGCCCAGGACAACCCCATGAGTGTATGTGCTGGGCCTTGAGCTGGGGAGTGGTGGGGGGCGGGGGGTACTACTCACGACTTGTCTCGCCTGCCGAGCCGTCTCGGGGGGCTCGCCTGCCTCCTGCGGGGGGACAGGGATTTCCCCCGGCTTCTCACTTGGGTTGGAGAGTGGGCACTTGCAGGTTTCAGGATCTGGAGGAGATAGGAGCAGTCACCGTGCTGGCTCCCCAGGGACCTTCCCCATGCCTTCCTAAAAACCAGCATCCCAGCCCTGCCCACTCCTCGTCCCACGCTGCCCAAGGCCCTGCGCTGGAAGACTTCCGGGAGGAGGTCTGAGCCACCCAGGTGCCTCTCTCATGAGGCACCCTGCTGCAACTAGAGAAAGCTGGAGTGCAGCAACAAAGCCCCAGCACGACCAAAAATAAAGAAATAAATAATGAAATTACTAAAAAGTCAAAAAAAGAAAAAAGCCAAGAAAGTCTTGGGCAAACCAGGATGAGTGGGTCACCCTGCTGTATAATTTATCAGATTATACGGAGTCACGTTTTATCTCTGGTTTGCTTTGTGAGTTGCAAAACCCTTGGGCATAAAATGCTGACTTGGTGTCACAAGGTCACCACAAGAAGCAGAGGGGCCACTGCTCAGAGGATGACAGGATGACCCTGTGCCCCTTTCCCCGTAACAGACAGCCCAGAGCCTCAGCCTCCTGGGGCTGTTTGGTTGCTCAGTAAATTCCCCTCTTGTGAAGACAAAGTCCCAGCCACGTTGGCCCAGAAGCCAGTTTGTTCTTCCCTGGATCCTTCCGCCCCACACACACGCACATGTGCATGCGTGCTAAGTCACTTCAGTCGTGTTCGACTCTTTGCGACCCTGTGGACTGTAGCCCAGCAGGCTCCTCTGTCCATGGGATTCTCCAGGCAAGAATACTGGAGTGGCTGCCGTGCCCTTCTCCAGGGCTCGAACCCTCTTCTCTTGCATCTGACATCTCCTGCATTGGCGGGCAGGTTCTTAGTCACTAGTACCACCCAGGATGCCCACACGCACAGAGTGGGTTCAAAGGATCAAGAACTTCCATTCCAGGGAATTCCTGGGCAGTCCAGTGGTCAGGACCCCATACTTCCACTGCAGTGGGCCCAGGTTCGATCCCTGGTCAGGGAACTAAGAGCCCACATGCTCATGGTGTGGCTAGAAAAAAAAAATCTCCATTCCAAGTGCTAACAAGTGAAGATGACGAGTCCCCAGGTGCTAACCACAACTAAGCCAAATTGGGCATAATCACTTTCTCCTGTGGGCCTCGGTGTAGACACAACCTTCAGTGACTCCACAGGGCCTGGAGGGCAAGGACAAGCAGGCATGCTGTCCCCTCGGCAGCGACGCGGGCGTTTATAAAAACTACGGCAGGACGTGTGCTCCTTTGTTTGCTACTGTGACACCAGGTCGGAATGTTATGCCAAGGGCTTTGCAACTCACAAAGCAAACCAGAGATAAAACATGACTCGGCATAATCTGATACATTATGCAGCAGGGTGACCCCCTCATCCTGGTTTGCCTGAGACTTCCTTGGCTTTTCTTTCTTAACTTTTTAAAAATCATTTCATTATTTATCCCTTTATTTTTGCTGCGTTCCAGCTTTCTCTAGTTGGAGCAAGCGGGGAAGTTGCCACCTTCCGGTCGCAGCGCATGGACTTTCGCGCAGCGGCTTCTCGTGCTGCAGAGCTCCGGCTCTAGGGCACCCAGGCCTCGGGCTCCAGAGCTCAGGCTCCGTAGCTGTGGGGCACAGACGTGGAATCTTCCCAGACCAGGAATTGAACCCACGTCTCCTGCACTGGTAGGCAGATTCTTAGCCCCTGGACCACCAGGGAAGTCCCTTGGCTTTAAATGCTCAAAGTCTTATGTCCTTGAAAAGCCCTCAGTCTCAGGGAAACTGAGATGATTGCCCGCTTTTATTACTAGGACAAAACAGAACAGAACTGGAGCCTCAGTATACAGTGATGAACAGCTTCGATGAACTCACAGAAGGAACTACAGGCCAAGACTCTGCTTCAGCTGCAACACCCACATGGACTTTAGCTCTGGTTTTTAAAGTAGTAACTGCAAGGAAACTTAAGTTGTCCATGTCAAAAATCAAACCTGATAAGGCACACATGGGGTCTCATTGGTAAGATGGCTCGTTATATTGACCTGGCAAACAAAAATAAATCACAGTGAGACTGACCAAACTGCCCAAATGGCATCCTGTTATCTCACAGGGGCCTATCTTCTCAAAGCTGCAAGACCACCAGATTCCAGACCTCTGGCTATGCGAACACCCCTTCAGAGAATTTTTCATTGGTGGGGTATAAGAAGGACTCCATCAGAAAGGGAGAACGCTGGTTCTCCTTAAGAGCCAGTCACTCTCTCTGTTCCCTCTAATAAATTTCTTTTTTTTCTTTTTTGTTTTGCCTAACTGCTGGGCTCACTCTCTTCTTCTCTGCAATCGCCTTACAAAATCCTTTACAAATTTATTATTTTGGCCTGGCATATGGAATTTTAGTTCCCTGACCAGGAATTGAACTTGTGCTCTCTGAGGTGGAAGCTTGAAGTCTTAACCACTGGACTGTCACGGAAGTCCCCAAAATTAATTCAAAGGGTGGCTGATAAGCAAGATAACCTCGAGAAACTGTTGGCCATCTCAGAAACACAGGGCATGTGGCAAGAGAGAGAGAGACAGAGAGAGGGAAAATGAAAGAAGGGTCTTGCATCCCATATCTGCCTCGCCTGCACCGACCTTCATCCTCATGTCCCTGGCGTATTTCTCCAGCTCCTTCCTTATGTCAGCCCTCAACATTTTTGAGACATTGAGGACCAGCTGCTTCCACTCAATGGGCTGGAAGCTATGAGGCTCGTGGGGGACGTACAGTCCGATCTTGACCTTCTTGACTGTGTGAAGATACTTCTTGTAGGAGTCTTCAAAGTCAAAGATGAGGTCACTCAGAGTCCGAAAGGTCAATGGCTTGTCCATTAGCTCAGCCCTCCGGCTCATGCCCAGCGAGCCATAGCGGCCGTTGCAGTAAATCCCCAGTACGACGTGGTGAAAGTGGTTTCCTGAGAAGTAGGTTTTAAAGCTGATGGGGAATCGCTCGATGGAAGGCTGTCCATTTGTTAAGTATCTTAAGAAAATCTGAGTCAAGGAAGAGAAGAAAGGCCTTGAAGATACCAGAACTTGCATGCCCACAGGCCAGGGGATCCAGTCCTCTGCCTCTGAGCAGAACCAGACCTCACCTTCCCAGATCAATCCTCTTATAAAGGATTTACTCGCTATCTTTGAGATACCTGCTGTCTGCTGCACACCAAACCAAATTTTAGGGAACAAACAGTGAAGATTTCCTTTCTTTAGTATTTAAATACAAGCACAACCATCACAAGATACTTTTTCTTTACCTGGTGCTCTACTGGGGATGATGAGCTATTAAAAGTCGGTTTATGCCAGTGGAATGACGTTCTCAGTCACTAATTCTGACTCAGGTATGTGGGGCAGGCCAGGAATCGAAGGCCTCCGCAACGGTGCGGGGAGAGATGATGCCCAGAATCAAGGCAAGGCAGTGGAGACGGAAAAGACACAGACCAACTGATGGAAAGGGAAGGGACAGGATGGTGTCGGGATGCGCCAAACCCGCAGCTCGTCTGCTCCTCTCTCACTGGCCCTGGCACACCCATGCCAGCAGCCACAGGTACCACTGGAGAGCTGCCTGCAACACCCGACCCCCGGGCTCCCCTCCGTCCCCAGACCATCTGGTGACAGAGCTCAGCCCTCTCCACGGACTGGCTCACTGGGATCGAGCCATCCAGTCTCTATTAACTCAGTCTGGGCTCAGCAACTCCACAGCGCACAGCTTCCAGTAACTGCCCCACAGACTCCAAACGCTGCAGTGCTGGACAAGAGGCACCACATCCTCAGATCTATATCCCAGCCTCTGGACGGTCCTGGTGTGGCTATGGCGACTCACAGATCCAGCTCTTCTGAAGAGAGACACTAAAAACCCAGATGCTGTCTGCTGAAAAGTGCTGGTGTCACCAGGCCTTTGCTGAAGTGAGTGACAAGCCAGGCTCTTAACCCGGTGGCTCGGTGCACACGTGCGTGCTAAGTTGCTTCAGTCGTGTCCGACTCTTTACCACCCCATGGACCGTAGCCTGCCTGACTCCTCTGTCCATGGGATTCTCCAGACAAGAATACTGGAGTGGGTTGCCGTGCCCTCCTCCAGGGGATCTTCCTGACCCAGGGATCAAACCTGTGTCTGTTACATCCACCTGCACTGGCAGGCGGGTTCTTTACCAGTGGTGCCACCTAGGAAGCTGGCATGTGCATGGTAAGTATTAATACTTGGTTAGTGGGTACAGTTCTCTACTCTCTGGGAACTTGTCTTCACCGTTTCTTATCTCTGCTCCAATTCACTTTCTACACAGTGGCCGGAATGATCTATTGAAGCCAAAATGTGGCACATGTCTTTCTTTTACTGAAGTTTTCAGTGTCTCTCACCTTCTCCAGGACTTAGTCCAAATCCCTCCGCAAAGTCTGCCATGATTCAGCCCCTGCTCACCATCCTCTGTACCATCTCATCTCCCCCACCCACTGACCTACAGCTGATCCGTGAAAACTTTTTTTTTCTTTTGTGGCTGCACAGCTTGCAGGATCTTAGTTCCCTAACCAGGAACTGAACCACCACCCTTGGCAGCAAAAGCGCAGAGTCCTAACCCCGAATCCACAGATCTATGCCCACTGATCTTAGCACGTGTGTTCCCCCAGAAAATGAAGTCAAATATAACTGAAAACCTTAAATGACCTTTAGATTACATCTGACTCATTGGAAAAGACTCTGATGCTGCGAAAGATTAAAGACAAAAGGAGAAGGGGGGAGCGGAGGACGAGATGATTATAGTATCACCGACTCAATGGACATGAATTTGAGCAAACTCTGGAAGACAGCAGAGGACAGAGGAGCCTGGTGGGCTACAGTCCATGGCGTCGCAGAGTCAGACATGACTTAGTGACTGAACAACAAACACACACATTACAAAGCTATGAGACCAAAGCGACCTACGAAACTTGCAAAAATAAACCACTATCCCCACTGTATACGACCTCATGTCCCTATTTTAGTATAACTTCTTTTTTTGGCTTCTTGCAGGTCAGGGATTTAAACCTGGCAGAGATCTTCGGGGTCTCCCAAGAATCATGAGTGGTAAGGATGCTAGGACTTTCGGATTTTACACAGGCCACACCCTGCCTGGAAGAGCCTCACTTCCCGGTTGTGATACCTTCCCTGACCTTCCTGGGTGTGAGTGAAGTCCCCCGCGTCCCCTGCAGGAGCTCCCAGAGCACCTGGCCTTATTCGCCCAGCACTGTGTCTAAGTGTCTGTATCTTACAAGGGCAGGAGTTGTACTTTGCATGCTGGGCCTCCCACAGGCCGAGCACACAGAGATATCTGATTAATGCTCACTGAAAGGATGAGCCTTCTGTTGTGAGGATACATCTCCTTATGCTTAAAGGGAAGGCACTCGACAGAGAAGCCCAAACACTGGTTATCACCTACATGTGGAATCCAAAAACCACAGCATATCAGTGAACAACAAAAAAGAAGTAAGACTCACAGGTACAAAGAAGAAGCTAGTAGGTACCAGCAGGGGGAAGGGGCAACATAGGGATGGGAAGTGGGGAGGAACAAACTGTAAGACTGGCTCAAGAATGTACTATACAGCACTGGGAATGGAGCTAATATTTTGTAGTAACTGTAAATGGAAAGAGGCCTTTAAAATTATATTAAAATTTTTCAAATAAAATTTTTTTAAAAAAAGGACTGCACAGGGTACAGGGCTAATCCAGGTGCCCTTAAAAGGAAGAAGTCATCTGACCTCAATTTAATCACAGATAGTTCCTCTCTATAAAAATGGTTACCTGCTTTCTCTTCACTTTATCACGTGAGGTTAACTGGCAGTAAGAGAGTGAAATCACATTCTTCTGGGTCCTCTTACATAAATTCTTCCCTGCTTTCTGGGGCGAGTTCTCTGGGGCTGGAACAAGGGCACTCCTCAGTTAAGTCAGTGTCACAAACACTACGTCCTATGCCAGACAGACTGCTAGGTAGGGCTGTGGAGTCAAAGATGAAGTACACAGCTCTTCCCTGAAAGTCTGACAGACAGACAGACTCAACATGGACGCAACACTGGGGCTTCCCTGGTGGTGCAGTGGCTAAGACTCCATGCTTCTCCTTCCAGGGGCAAGGTTTGATCCCCAGCTGGGGAAGATCCCCAGGCTACATGGCGTGGCCAGGGGAGAAAAAAAGGACACGATACCATCAGCATGGCAGTTCTTCCAGCAAATTAAATGCAGAATTACCATGTGACCCCTCAACCGTACTCCGGGTACACACTCAAGAGAAGCAAAAGCGAGGACTCCAACAGATACTTGCACACCAATGTCACGGCAGCATTCTTCACAAGAGCCAAAAAGTGGAACTAACCAAAGGGTCTGTTCAAGCGATGAATGGATAAACAATGTGTGGTATATACATACAATGGAATAGTTCAGCCTTAAAAAGGAAGGAAATTCTAGCATATGCTGCAACAGGAAAGAAACTCGAGTAAATTAACGTATGTGAAATAAACCAGTCAGAAAAGGACAAATACTGTATGATTCAACTTTATGAGGTATCTGGAGGAGTCGAACTCGTAACAGAGACATAAAGGAGGATGGTGGTTGTTAGGGGCTGGGGACCTGTTTAATGGGCTTAGCATTTCAGTTGCGAAGAGGAGGTGGTGGAGATGGACAGTGGTGATGGCCGTAAAACAGCGTGAATGTCCTCCACGCTACTGAACTGTATAGTTAAAAATGGTAAATGTAAACCAGTCCATCCTAAAGGAAATCAGTCCTGAATATTCCCTGGAAGGACTGACCCTGAAGCTGAAGCTCCAATACTTTGGCCACCCGGTGTGAAGAGCTGACACATTAGAAAAGACCCTGATGCTGGGAAAGACTGAGCACAGGAGGAGAAGGGGACAACAGAGGATGAGGTGGTTGGATGGCATCGCCGACTCAATGAACATGAGCTTGAGCAAGCCCCGGGAGTTGGTGATGGATAGGGAAGCCTGGCATGCTGCAGTCCATGAGGTCGCAAAGAGTCGGACACGACTGGGCAACTGAACTGAAGTTGTGAATATGTCACTACAGTTCTTTGAAACCCTCTGTTTGCAATATATATGCCAAGTCATTACGGTGTGCATTTTAAACTTACACAGTGCTCTCAGTCAATTTTATCTCAGTAAAACTGAAAAAACCCACCCCAGTGCGATCCGTGCTGAGAGCGAGGAATCCCAGCCACCTTAGGGAGAGCAGAGAAGGGGCCTCGGTGTGATCACACCAGGATTCCTATGGGACAAGCAGTCAGTCAAGGGGAGGAGAGAGAGTGGGGAGTGACTGGAGGGACCACTAGCCAGCCCATCCTGTGACGAGTGATCACTCACTCAGAATTGCTCCATCACTCTGGCAATCAATGGGACCTGGGGTCTCTATGAACCGACAGGGAGGGGACTAGAAGGTGGGGGTGAGGACTGGGAAGTAGCCTGAGCTTTTCTTGGGAAAAGAGCAGCCGTGCCCCAGCCCAGGGAGGTTCGGCCCAGCACCTAGCCTGCTGGGGCGATGCCCCCCCTGCCTCTGATAATACAGCTGCTCCTGGAGAACCCCTAGCACTTGAGCCCCAGGATTAAGCCCCAGCAGGGCCAATGGGCACCCCCCAAAGAAGTGCCATGACCCCCAAGGCTCGCTCTCCAGCACGATCACAAAACCAAGATCAAAAGAAGTGGCCCATTACGAATGAATCCTGAACTCTGAAATCACGTCAAACAAGAGAAAATAAGGACCAGCTGACGGACACAGGGTCCCGAGAAGCAGCCGAGTCGACCTATTTCAGAGTCATCAACGCACCCCTGTCCCCCAGGACCTGCAGAAGGACCCGTGGGAGGCAGACGGATGACCCGAGTTGGCCCTTGGCTGTACCCGGGAGGAAAGCAGGCCACAGGGATGCTGACGGAGCAAAGACAAAGAGGCCGTCACTTTTAGAATCCAGCTCTGTGTCTTGTCTATGCGGGAGTCAAATTTCCCTGAGTTCGGCAGTATTTCTCCACCCTCCCTCCACTTCTCCGAAATGACACAACGGTAAGAACAAAAGAGAGCCAGAGCAGGCTGGCCTCTGATCCAGACAGGCCCAGGCGCTGGCCACAGGTACAGGCCCCTAGCCCCGAGGGTTTTAAGCAACTCCAGGAACCTAAGCTACTTTCCACTTGGACTGATGCAACTGCACGGCAACAAGACTACCGCGTACAGGGCTGTCGTGTGACGCCAGATGAGCTCCATCCCGGGGCCCAGCGAACCCCACCAGCACAGGGTTGGAGGCAGCTGGCGCCCACGGCGAGGGGCTCCTTCACCCACCACCAGCAAATCCCCGACAACTGTTCACCCATTAAACTTACAGGAAGCTCTGCCCAACAGCTGTGTGGACTCCTGCCTCCAAAGGGTGGAGCATCTGCTGTTCCCCATCCCCCATCCCTGCCTTCCTGCTGGGCTCCCAGACATGTCCATCTCCCGGGTGGGGAGCAGCAGGGAGGTATGCCTTGGAGGAAGGGGCAAGGGCCTCCATGAGACTCAAGTTCCCATTCTTCAGGCACGAGCCTGGGCACCTGTGAACAGTCGTGTTTCAGATCCGGCCAGACAGCGGTCTGCAGACGAGAGGGGCAAAGTTCCCTTCCCCATGAAGATGTCCAGGTGGGCCAGGAAAATGGACCAGACCCAGCCTACCGTCCCTAGTCCGAAGCCTCCGGCTGACGAGTCTCCTCTCTCTCCTGGTTTCCTTCCCACTTCTCTTAACTGCCCTCTTCACTCTGTCACGGGCTCCTAGTGTCCAACTAGAGCAGGAAACCCTGGGTGTCATCCCTGAAACCACGGCCACCCCGAATGTCCACTGCCTGCAAGTTTCTATTTCCAGCGAGGACCCTCCTCCCAAGCGCCACAATCTAATACACGGCCCGACACCCCACAGGCACCTCAAATTCAACACGTCCAGATCGGAACTCACCTCCCCGTAACTCTGACCCTCCTCTGTCAGTCCTCCCTGTGGACGGGGGCATTACTATCCGATCACTCAATTTGCCAAACCAGAGTCACAGCCTCTCTCCTCTAGCTCCGCACATAGGAGTGCCCGCGTGGGGCTGAAGACACGTCCAGCTCCCCTCCTCGACCTGAATTCAGGTCTGCGCTGGAGTCTCTCACATTCCTCCAGCCCATCTTCCACAGATGGTCGACTGATCCAGAAACCTGTACTCATGGACTTCCTCCTGCATGGACGCCAGCTAATTCTCGGTCCCTGAGATCTTCTGAGACCGTCCCCTCAAAGCCATCGCCATGGCCAAGAGATGGCTCCAGCACCACCATCCCCCCCAGGGGACAGCTCCCCACTGGCTTCACAGATGCAGTCTCACCTTCCCCGGCTGCCCTTCCATCCGCCCCAAGAACTGTCTCTCCGGAGTGCGCGCTCATCATGTCCTGTCTCTGCTCCAGAGATTTCGGCAGGGCTGCTCACTGTCTTTGGAAAGTCACCCTTCTCAGCACGGCACTCCAGGACCTACCTGTCCTAACCTGGGGCCACCGCTCAAGCTCGGGTCTGGCTGCATTCCCTCGGCTGATCCACCCAAGCCGTCTGTCCCAGGATGGGGAATTTCTCTGCTTTTCTACCAGATCAGGTTCTACTGCCGCCACCACTAAGAAGTCAAGGGTCATCATGATTATTCTAGGCCATATTTCCCCTCTGGCTGAGGAACCAGGCGCCTAGGGGAAAACGAAATGGAAAGTGTGAAGCGTCCAGACCCTGGTTTCAGCCTTATGTCCTGTAGGGTCAGGACGCCACCCTGCAGGGACTGCCCCTCCACAGTCCACTAATTCTTCCTGCAGATGGGTTTGAATAATCCCATGGGGGTGTCCCTTGTGTTGCAAAGCCAGGTAAATGCAAAAAAATAACGACACACACGCTCTTGCTAGTCCTCCCAAAGCTAGACTTCTCGCGACCAATGCGGTCTGGCCTGGGAGCCGGCCTCGAAGCAGGCTTCAGCTCACAGGTTACACTGAAGATGGCCGAGCAGCCGAGCTCTGATTTGGTTCAAGTCCAGATGGTGAAAGTTCAAGAGAAGCACCAGCGGAGCTGGACAGTTTCCTCCAAGCAGATGACCAGCATCATCTCTGAGGACCTAGGATGTGGAAGGCACAACTAGCGCCACAATCTAATACACGGCCCGACACCCCACAGGCACCTCAAATTCAACACGTCCAGATCGGAACTCACCTCCCCGTAACTCTGACCCTCCTCTGTCAGTCCTCCCTGTGGACGGGGGCATTACTATCCGATCACTCAATTTGCCAAACCAGAGTCACAGCCTCTCTCCTCTAGCTCCGCACATAGGAGTGCCCGCGTGGGGCTGAAGACACGTCCAGCTCCCCTCCTCGACCTGAATTCAGGTCTGCGCTGGAGTCTCTCACATTCCTCCAGCCCATCTTCCACAGATGGTCGACTGATCCAGAAACCTGTACTCATGGACTTCCTCCTGCATGGACGCCAGCTAATTCTCGGTCCCTGAGATCTTCTGAGACCGTCCCCTCAAAGCCATCGCCATGGCCAAGAGCATGGCTCCAGCACCACCATCCCCCCCAGGGGACAGCTCCCCACTGGCTTCACAGATGCAGTCTCACCTTCCCCGGCTGCCCTTCCATCCGCCCCAAGAACTGTCTCTCCGGAGTGCGCGCTCATCATGTCCTGTCTCTGCTCCAGAGATTTCGGCAGGGCTGCTCACTGTCTTTGGAAAGTCACCCTTCTCAGCACGGCACTCCAGGACCTACCTGTCCTAACCTGGGGCCACCGCTCAAGCTCGGGTCTGGCTGCATTCCCTCGGCTGATCCACCCAAGCCGTCTGTCCCAGGATGGGGAATTTCTCTGCTTTTCTACCAGATCAGGTTCTACTGCCGCCACCACTAAGAAGTCAAGGGTCATCATGATTATTCTAGGCCATATTTCCCCTCTGGCTGAGGAACCAGGCGCCTAGGGGAAAACGAAATGGAAAGTGTGAAGCGTCCAGACCCTGGTTTCAGCCTTATGTCCTGTAGGGTCAGGACGCCACCCTGCAGGGACTGCCCCTCCACAGTCCACTAATTCTTCCTGCAGATGGGTTTGAATAATCCCATGGGGGTGTCCCTTGTGTTGCAAAGCCAGGTAAATGCAAAAAAATAACGACACACACGCTCTTGCTAGTCCTCCCAAAGCTAGACTTCTCGCGACCAATGCGGTCTGGCCTGGGAGCCGGCCTCGAAGCAGGCTTCAGCTCACAGGTTACACTGAAGATGGCCGAGCAGCCGAGCTCTGATTTGGTTCAAGTCCAGATGGTGAAAGTTCAAGAGAAGCACCAGCGGAGCTGGACAGTTTCCTCCAAGCAGATGACCAGCATCATCTCTGAGGACCTAGGATGTGGAAGGCACAACGCCCGGAGTGATGCTACCATCTATGGGGCACATTTAAACTCACGTCCCTTAAAGGATACATGCCCAGGATGACAGCTTCAAGGCATTTGATAGGCAGGGACTCCCGAGTCATTTCTTTAGCTGTTTCCATTAACCTGTAGGGTAGAGCACAAGGAAGGATCTCAGGTTCCTTTAATGATGCAGTTGGTCTGTGTGTCAACACATAAGTCTCCACACTAGGCCCAGCATGCAGGAATACGGAGGAAAAGGGGAGAACTGGTCTTGCAGGAGGCTGGCAAAGTACTTGGCAGAACTAAAATTCCTAAATTCTCCACTCCTCTCTCCAAGAGGTAGTTGTGGGAGGTTGCATACATGCATGCTAAGTCACTTCAGTCATGTCCAACTCTTTGCGATCCCATGGACTGTAACAAACCAGGCTCCTCTCTCTGTCCATGGGGATTCTCCAGGCAAGAATACTAGAGTGTGTGGCCATGCCCTCTTTCCAGGGATCTTCCCAAACCAGGGATCGAACCCGGGTCTCCTGCATTGGTAGGTGGGTTCTCTACCACCAGTGCCGCCTGGGAAGCCCTTTGTGAGGTTAGTGCCCCTAATCCACAGTTCCCTCCCACTAGCCCAGGACAAGGGATGTTACAAGGGGGCAAGTAAAAAAAGCCACATAAAACAAATTTCATATACCTCCCCATCCCTGAGTTAGTCTCCACCACTGAGCTTGGCTGTCCGGACTGGCTCAGACCTCAGTCTCACCTCCACCTTGGTCCTGGGGCAGCCCCGCCCTCACCCCTTACGGACCAGAATGTTTGAGCACTGGGATAAAGGACCAAGAGTGGGAGAGAAAGATGACAGCTCTTAGACAGAAGCACAGTCTCCTGGTCCACAGACCATGCACCACTTACCCACTCAGCGGTCTCATCTTCCTAATTTCAAAGAACTGGGTCCCTGTATGATTGTATCTGTGTGAAGTACGTAAAGGGAAAGTGACAGAAAACTCCAAAGGTCCCAGTAATCCAACAGAGGAAGCTGTTTGATTTCTCGAAGGGATGAGGGAGTCAGGGCTTTCTAGGTGTCCAGTAGCCAGAATATCACCGACAGCATCTTCCTCCTCACTGACCTGCCCTGGAGGCCCCGAAGCACCCTGGAACTTCAGACCTGCTCTTTTCAATATGCTCTGTATTTTGTTTTGTTGACTACATGTCTTGATTCACCTACTAAACTACAATCTCTTTGAGAGCTGGGACTGTTTCTCTGCCATCTCTGCTATGCCTAAAGCATAGCACAAGTCCAACATATTCCAGTTAGCAGAAATTATTAAATATGAGGGATAAGTGAATGGCTGGGTGGACAGATGGATGGATAAGTGGGTGGACGCAAGGAAGCAAAGAAGAATGGGGTTGATAGAAGAGAGGTTAGGTGGGACTTCCCTTGGATATTCTTAGATCCAACATGCCACAGCCAAAGATCCTGTGGCCAAAACTAAGACCAGGCACAGCCAAATAAATCATAAAATAAATACTAAAACCCAGAAGATAGGATAGGTGGATGGATGAATCAAAGGTTGGCTGGCTGGCTACAGACAGAAGGGTAGGTTGATGGCTGGCTGGCTGGCTGGAAGGATGGAAGGGTGATGCAAGGAAGGCGGCAGAGTTTCTCAAGAGCATACTGACTGCAGCAGAGTTTACTGGGGAGACATCTCTTCCATGTCCCGTTGACTGACAACTGACATGGATTATTAAATCGGAGGAGATTGACACCATTACCCCACAGGGGTTTAGCTGGTTGCCCACAAGGTTTCAGAGACCTGCAAACCCACATCAGCTCATTCTGAAGGGGACCGGAGATTCTCTGATAGCAGGCTTTCTTGACACTGGATCTTGACTTTTTCTGAACTTAAAGAAAAGTTACTGTTTCTTTTTTTTGCCTCCAGCAAAATCCTACAGAAAAAGTGCGTATTGGGAAGGTGCCAGTGAAGCCTGAACCTGTAGCCCAGGAGTGGAGTATGAGGTTAGACGCGTGCCCCTACAATGGTACAGGCAGCTGCAGAGGGAGGCGATGATCACCTCAAGGCATTGCACACCCTCCCAAGAAGGGCTGGGCTTCCTGTCTTGGCAAAGATGCGCTTGGCCCCTAGGACACGAGCGGGTTTAACAACCTCCTGGAGAGTCTGTGATAAGCAGGTTCTGGGCTCCATCTCTGGCGATTCGGATTTCAGGCCCCTGGATGTTATTCAGTCAACCCATCTGGGACTGATGGCTTGGAGGTTGTGGGGGGTGTCAGGGGATGATTTTAAGAGGCTTAACTGTTGGGAAATTACCAGCATGAGCTATAAGAATAACCCGTAACAATAAAGGCCCGCTCAGCTTTTAAAAACGCAGTATATAAAACCCTGGAGGTAACAGGAAGATAAAGGGCTCCACAGTCTCACTGTGAAATGGTTTTTCACTTTACCAAAGATTTCATTCAAACAGTGAGATTCCTGGTATATTTAAAGTGTTAGTTGCTTAGCTGTGTCCAGCTCTTTGCGACCCCATGGACTGTAATCCGCCAGACTCCTCTGTCCATGGAATTCTCCAGGCCAGAATACTGGAGCGGTTTGCTGTTCCCTTCTCCAGGGGATCTTCCTGACCCAGGGATCAACCCGGGTCTCCTGCATTGCAGGCTGATTCTTTACCTTCTGGGCTTCCCTCGTGGTTCAGACGGTGGTTCATCCTGCTGCAGGAGACCCAGGAGGAGACCTGGGTTTGATCCCTGGGTTGGGAAGATCCCCTGGAGGAGGGAACAGCAACCCACTCCAGCATTCTGGCCTGGAGAATCCCATGGACTATAAAGTTCATGGGGTCGCAGAGAGTTGGACATGACTGAGCGACTTTCACTTTCCCACTTTCTTTACCTTTCTTGAGCCACCAGGGAAGAGTGTAAAAGTAGAATGCAATTGGCAAAAGTTCTTTTATATGCCCAGATTTCCCCTCATGTGTATAGCTAGTTTATACAGCTAGCACATAGAGTGAGACAAACCTATAATAAAATAATAATTAAGAAAAAATTACCTGACCTTCCTTTCTCAGTCCCTTACAGTTATCAGCCCTCAAAAGTGGGCTGGGGAGGAGAACTTCCAGTAAACGGCTGCCTTCAGAGAGAGAGAGACCTCACCCTCACCCTCAGAAGGCTACACCCCACACAACAGAGCTCAGGACTGGAGACTTCACTTCCCAGAATCCTGTGCGAGGCCAGCACTCCTGTTGGCCAAGGCCGTGAGGCTGACAGAAGGAAGGCAGGCTTCACCCTTTTGCATCCGCAGCTGAGAACCTGCACAGTCAGCGCTGGCCCCAAGCGATCCCCATACCCTAGCACCAGTCCTTGCGTCCAGGACAAAGCACGAGGAAGGCCCGCAGAACTGCGAAATAAAAGGCTGGTCAGGGGGTAGAACAGAGCGGACACTCCAATGGCCAGGTGACCCGGAACCTGGTCCCGGCAGCATGGGGCGTGTTTTCGCTTCTCTGGCCCTCTCTGCAGTCACCGATCCAGGTCAGCGACCATCACAATGGGTCAGCGAAGAGAAAAATGAAAAAGCAGATCCTTCAGGACTGAGAATGTGCTGCAGGGTTTCTGGGAGGAAGAGCAGTTATATGTAAAGCACATGTAAGCGTGCCCCCAAAATGCTTTTCTCCCCAGGCTTATCCTCTTTAACCTCCAGCCAGACGATCCCTGTGAAGACCCTGTCCTAAGCAGAAGGGACCTGCTCACTGGCTCAGTCATGTCTGACTCTCTGTGACCCTAAGGACTGGCCCACCAGGCTCCTCTGTCCGTGGGATTTCCCAGGCAGGAATACTGGAGTGGGTTGCCATTTCCTCCTCCGGGGGACCTTCCCGACTCAGGGATCAAATCCAAGTGTCCTGTGTCTCCTACATCACAGGCAGATTCTTTACCTGTCAGGGAAGCCCCAAGTAGAAGTGGGGTGGGCAATTCTAAGTTCTAATTTCCATCACCTTCTGGGCTGTTCTGTGAGGAGTCAGTCACATCCAGCAAGGCTCGGCTCTTGGGGCTCCAGGTTGACTCTGGTAAGAGTTTACGCTTGGGGGCCACAGGGAGCTCCCCACGTGAGTTCCCAGTTCGGTGATCAGCACTGAATCCGACAGCCTTCCCTGGGCCTGGGCTGTCAGCCTGAGCCTTGGAGGCTGGTGCTATCTTCTATCCCTAATATTACTTTAGGATTCTACTGGGAAGATACCACGCAAGGAGTTCACAGTCTGGGAAGAACTGAGAGGGGTCGCCCAAACAAGGGGCCATTCTCATCTACTAGCGCCCTTCCCTTCAAGGCAAACACACAAGTCCACAGGAGAACTTCTTGCCTGTAGCGGAGAGGGGAGGCCTCTTCCGGGGCAGGTCGGGCACGTGTGCAGTGCCCCAGGAAATCCTCTCTGCTAAGCTCTCTGTCTCTAGAGAGGAAGGACAGAGGTGAGCAGAGGCCTGACCTCATGGACCATGTGCTGGGGGCCAGGATGGCGGCAGGGAGCCCGACGCTGGCTGAGCCAAGATGCTCTGACTCACTCGGGCACACAGCCCCTCCCGTTCACTGACATCACTCTCAGCCTGGCTCCCGTCTGACCCCTATCCTGGATAAAGCACCAGCCACTGCAAGGGGACCATCCCACACTGCCCCCTTGGTTCTTACACCGCAGCTCACGCAGGTGAGCTGAACTGATCGAATCCTGACTGCAGAGACTCCTGAGGTCAGAGGAGAAAAGAACCACGGCAGCCTGGTCTACACCCAGCCGGGAACCACAAGGCTCCATGGCTCTTCTTCAAACTCACACAAAGTGGAGGGGACCCCAGCCTAGAGCCTCACTCGCTCGTGCAAAGCAGAGCAAGAGCACCAGGTGCGAAAAGCAGCACCGGATGGGCTTCTCGCTGATGATGCATGGTCAGGATCAGGCTGAAAAGACAGAGGAAAGAAAAGGAAGCAGAAGACTAGAGGGAAGAGAGAAAAGGAAGCTGGCACAGGAAGAGAGATGGAAGGAGCCAAGGGTGACCGAGAGGGAGGAGGGAGAGAGAAGAGGAGGCCACTGCCTGGCCGCCCCTTGCCGCTGGCCCACACCCTGCTTAAAGGGAGAGGGCCTGAGCATCACAGCGATCTAGGCCCTCCTAGACTCTCACATCACGGCGTCCCTCCGTCCCCGGCCTCATCAACTTCACACCGCATTTGCTGACCATCTGCGAACAGAGAGGCCATCAGACTTGCAATCACCATGCCCATCCCTTGGCCGGGTCTTCACCTCTGACCCCGGTCAGAAGGATACTGTAGTGTCTTCATGTAGTTCTGGATCGCCTGAAGCCAGTCTGGGATCGTCATTGACAGCCTGTAGTTTGGAACCTGGGGTATTGAAGGCTGCAGAGAAGTAGAGAGAGATGGTCGTATCAAGGAGATGCTGTGGGGCCCAGTGCCTCAGGGTGGACCAAGAGTCGGACCACCGCACAGCTGCTCCCAAGCTCAGCTGGCCACCCCGCCCCGGGCACCCATTCAACTGGTGCCTCCAGGATAAGGTCTCCCCAGACCAGTCAGTCCCCTGCCGATGTCCTGTGTCCCTTTGGCACACAGCCCGCCCTGGGTCATCTCAAGGGCTCCCTACGGCTCTCTGCGTGTTGCGTGAACATGGCCTGTCTCCCCGCGAAAGCTTCTGCTCTTCTTGAGTCCAAGGACTGTGTCCTGTAGTGTCCCGCCCTCCCCTCCCAGGCTGGGACGTTTCAAGGTGCTCCATTAATCCTCACACTTCGATTGCACGACGACACCTTTCTGCGTGGCTGGGGTAACCTGTGTTCTTCTCCAAGGCACCTCTGAATACAAGATGATGGTGCCCTGAAGGGAGGCAACATGGCACTGCACCTGGCATTTCTCCTCCGCACCACCCCCTGCACTGCCCGTGGCGCCCCTTCCCTGGGTCCAGCCCTGAGCAGACTCGTAAAGATGCCCCTCTTGTCTTGACTCTTCCCAGGGAAGGGCACCCCTTCCAACTCAGGAGCCATCTTACCTTTCGACCCCTTCTGGCGGCCAGTCTCCCCTGCACTTCCTAACCTGCCTCTAGGTCAACACTGAGTGTCTGAAGGTCTTACCTCCTCTGGGAAGAGAAGGGAGCAAAGGCACCCAGGACAGGGAGGTGGGGGGTAAGTGCCTCCTCTTAGGAACTTAGAGCTGAGGTGGCACCCTGCTCTGAGCCACCCCGCCGACCAGGCCAAGAGGGAAATAAGCAAGTGCCTCTAACCCAGTCATTCCTGGGAAGAAAGGGGGCAGTTTCCCCTTTACTTTCCTTCTAGCATTGGCCTCTGGTGGGGAGACGCTGGGACAGGGGCCCCAGCCCATGCAGGCTGGCAGCTCCAGCAGGAGGGAGGAGGTCTGCAGTGCTTAGGGGGGAGCAGAAGGGGCCACAGGTCAGATTAGCTCCACTCTCAAAGAAAACAGGGAAAGGGAGACCTTGGGGACAGAGTGCTTAGCTGACAGAGGGGAAGCCACTGGTGAAGAGACTTGGGGTCAGAGCTGGACAGCCTGTGGGCACCAAAGCCAGACAGGGCGCCCACGAAGGCCCCCGGTTCTGTCCCTAGCTCTGCGGGCTCAGGCCCTCCATCCAAGCTGGAGGGCGCAGGGCCTCTGGGCTTGAGGCTGGAGGTTCTTCGAACTTCTACACCTTCCACTGGTTTTATTTATATCCCTGAGTTAGTCTCCACCACTGAGCTTGGCTGTCCGGACTGGCTCAGACCTCAGTCTCACCTCCACCTTGGTCCTGGGGCAGCCCCGCCCTCACCCCTTACGGACCAGAATGTTTGAGCACTGGGATAAAGGACCAAGAGTGGGAGAGAAAGATGACAGCTCTTAGACAGAAGCACAGTCTCCTGGTCCACAGACCATGCACCACTTACCCACTCAGCGGTCTCATCTTCCTAATTTCAAAGAACTGGGTCCCTGTATGATTGTATCTGTGTGAAGTACGTAAAGGGAAAGTGACAGAAAACTCCAAAGGTCCCAGTAATCCAACAGAGGAAGCTGTTTGATTTCTCGAAGGGATGAGGGAGTCAGGGCTTTCTAGGTGTCCAGTAGCCAGAATATCACCGACAGCATCTTCCTCCTCACTGACCTGCCCTGGAGGCCCCGAAGCACCCTGGAACTTCAGACCTGCTCTTTTCAATATGCTCTGTATTTTGTTTTGTTGACTACATGTCTTGATTCACCTACTAAACTACAATCTCTTTGAGAGCTGGGACTGTTTCTCTGCCATCTCTGCTATGCCTAAAGCATAGCACAAGTCCAACATATTCCAGTTAGCAGAAATTATTAAATATGAGGGATAAGTGAATGGCTGGGTGGACAGATGGATGGATAAGTGGGTGGACGCAAGGAAGCAAAGAAGAATGGGGTTGATAGAAGAGAGGTTAGGTGGGACTTCCCTTGGATATTCTTAGATCCAACATGCCACAGCCAAAGATCCTGTGGCCAAAACTAAGACCAGGCACAGCCAAATAAATCATAAAATAAATACTAAAACCCAGAAGATAGGATAGGTGGATGGATGAATCAAAGGTTGGCTGGCTGGCTACAGACAGAAGGGTAGGTTGATGGCTGGCTGGCTGGCTGGAAGGATGGAAGGGTGATGCAAGGAAGGCGGCAGAGTTTCTCAAGAGCATACTGACTGCAGCAGAGTTTACTGGGGAGACATCTCTTCCATGTCCCGTCTGACTGACAACTGACATGGATTATTAAATCGGAGGAGATTGACACCATTACCCCACAGGGGTTTAGCTGGTTGCCCACAAGGTTTCAGAGACCTGCAAACCCACATCAGCTCATTCTGAAGGGGACCGGAGATTCTCTGATAGCAGGCTTTCTTGACACTGGATCTTGACTTTTTCTGAACTTAAAGAAAAGTTACTGTTTCTTTTTTTTGCCTCCAGCAAAATCCTACAGAAAAAGTGCGTATTGGGAAGGTGCCAGTGAAGCCTGAACCTGTAGCCCAGGAGTGGAGTATGAGGTTAGACGCGTGCCCCTACAATGGTACAGGCAGCTGCAGAGGGAGGCGATGATCACCTCAAGGCATTGCACACCCTCCCAAGAAGGGCTGGGCTTCCTGTCTTGGCAAAGATGCGCTTGGCCCCTAGGACACGAGCGGGTTTAACAACCTCCTGGAGAGTCTGTGATAAGCAGGTTCTGGGCTCCATCTCTGGCGATTCGGATTTCAGGCCCCTGGATGTTATTCAGTCAACCCATCTGGGACTGATGGCTTGGAGGTTGTGGGGGGTGTCAGGGGATGATTTTAAGAGGCTTAACTGTTGGGAAATTACCAGCATGAGCTATAAGAATAACCCGTAACAATAAAGGCCCGCTCAGCTTTTAAAAACGCAATATATAAAACCCTGGAGGTAACAGGAAGATAAAGGGCTCCACAGTCTCACTGTGAAATGGTTTTTCACTTTACCAAAGATTTCATTCAAACAGTGAGATTCCTGGTATATTTAAAGTGTTAGTTGCTTAGCTGTGTCCAGCTCTTTGCGACCCCATGGACTGTAATCCGCCAGACTCCTCTGTCCATGGAATTCTCCAGGCCAGAATACTGGAGCGGTTTGCTGTTCCCTTCTCCAGGGGATCTTCCTGACCCAGGGATCAACCCGGGTCTCCTGCATTGCAGGCTGATTCTTTACCTTCTGGGCTTCCCTCGTGGTTCAGACGGTGGTTCATCCTGCTGCAGGAGACCCAGGAGGAGACCTGGGTTTGATCCCTGGGTTGGGAAGATCCCCTGGAGGAGGGAACAGCAACCCACTCCAGCATTCTGGCCTGGAGAATCCCATGGACTATAAAGTTCATGGGGTCGCAGAGAGTTGGACATGACTGAGCGACTTTCACTTTCCCACTTTCTTTACCTTTCTTGAGCCACCAGGGAAGAGTGTAAAAGTAGAATGCAATTGGCAAAAGTTCTTTTATATGCCCAGATTTCCCCTCATGTGTATAGCTAGTTTATACAGCTAGCACATAGAGTGAGACAAACCTATAATAAAATAATAATTAAGAAAAAATTACCTGACCTTCCTTTCTCAGTCCCTTACAGTTATCAGCCCTCAAAAGTGGGCTGGGGAGGAGAACTTCCAGTAAACGGCTGCCTTCAGAGAGAGAGAGACCTCACCCTCACCCTCAGAAGGCTACACCCCACACAACAGAGCTCAGGACTGGAGACTTCACTTCCCAGAATCCTGTGCGAGGCCAGCACTCCTGTTGGCCAAGGCCGTGAGGCTGACAGAAGGAAGGCAGGCTTCACCCTTTTGCATCCGCAGCTGAGAACCTGCACAGTCAGCGCTGGCCCCAAGCGATCCCCATACCCTAGCACCAGTCCTTGCGTCCAGGACAAAGCACGAGGAAGGCCCGCAGAACTGCGAAATAAAAGGCTGGTCAGGGGGTAGAACAGAGCGGACACTCCAATGGCCAGGTGACCCGGAACCTGGTCCCGGCAGCATGGGGCGTGTTTTCGCTTCTCTGGCCCTCTCTGCAGTCACCGATCCAGGTCAGCGACCATCACAATGGGTCAGCGAAGAGAAAAATGAAAAAGCAGATCCTTCAGGACTGAGAATGTGCTGCAGGGTTTCTGGGAGGAAGAGCAGTTATATGTAAAGCACATGCAAGCGTGCCCCCAAAATGCTTTTCTCCCCAGGCTTATCCTCTTTAACCTCCAGCCAGACGATCCCTGTGAAGACCCTGTCCTAAGCAGAAGGGACCTGCTCACTGGCTCAGTCATGTCTGACTCTCTGTGACCCTAAGGACTGGCCCACCAGGCTCCTCTGTCCGTGGGATTTCCCAGGCAGGAATACTGGAGTGGGTTGCCATTTCCTCCTCCGGTGGACCTTCCCGACTCAGGGATCAAATCCAAGTGTCCTGTGTCTCCTACATCACAGGCAGATTCTTTACCTGTCAGGGAAGCCCCAAGTAGAAGTGGGGTGGGCAATTCTAAGTTCTAATTTCCATCACCTTCTGGGCTGTTCTGTGAGGAGTCAGTCACATCCAGCAAGGCTCGGCTCTTGGGGCTCCAGGTTGACTCTGGTAAGAGTTTACGCTTGGGGGCCACAGGGAGCTCCCCACGTGAGTTCCCAGTTCGGTGATCAGCACTGAATCCGACAGCCTTCCCTGGGCCTGGGCTGTCAGCCTGAGCCTTGGAGGCTGGTGCTATCTTCTATCCCTAATATTACTTTAGGATTCTACTGGGAAGATACCACGCAAGGAGTTCACAGTCTGGGAGGAACTGAGAGGGGTCGCCCAAACAAGGGGCCATTCTCATCTACTAGCGCCCTTCCCTTCAAGGCAAACACACAAGTCCACAGGAGAACTTCTTGCCTGTAGCGGAGAGGGGAGGCCTCTTCCGGGGCAGGTCGGGCACGTGTGCAGTGCCCCAGGAAATCCTCTCTGCTAAGCTCTCTGTCTCTAGGGAGGAAGGACAGAGGTGAGCAGAGGCCTGACCTCATGGACCATGTGCTGGGGGCCAGGATGGCGGCAGGGAGCCCGACGCTGGCTGAGCCAAGATGCTCTGACTCACTCGGGCACACAGCCCCTCCCGTTCACTGACATCACTCTCAGCCTGGCTCCCGTCTGACCCCTATCCTGGATAAAGCACCAGCCACTGCAAGGGGACCATCCCACACTGCCCCCTTGGTTCTTACACCGCAGCTCACGCAGGTGAGCTGAACTGATCGAATCCTGACTGCAGAGACTCCTGAGGTCAGAGGAGAAAAGAACCACGGCAGCCTGGTCTACACCCAGCCGGGAACCACAAGGCTCCATGGCTCTTCTTCAAACTCACAAAAGTGGAGGGGACCCCAGCCTAGAGCCTCACTCGCTCGTGCAAAGCAGAGCAAGAGCACCAGGTGCGAAAAGCAGCACCGGATGGGCTTCTCGCTGATGATGCATGGTCAGGATCAGGCTGAAAAGACAGAGGAAAGAAAAGGAAGCAGAAGACTAGAGGGAAGAGAGAAAAGGAAGCTGGCACAGGAAGAGAGATGGAAGGAGCCAAGGGTGACCGAGAGGGAGGAGGGAGAGAGAAGAGGAGGCCACTGCCTGGCCGCCGGCCCACACCCTGCTTAAAGGGAGAGGGCCTGAGCATCACAGCGATCTAGGCCCTCCTAGACTCTCACATCACGGCGTCCCTCCGTCCCCGGCCTCATCAACTTCACACCGCATTTGCTGACCATCTGCGAACAGAGAGGCCATCAGACTTGCAATCACCATGCCCATCCCTTGGCCGGGTCTTCACCTCTGACCCCGGTCAGAAGGATACTGTAGTGTCTTCATGTAGTTCTGGATCGCCTGAAGCCAGTCTGGGATCGTCATTGACAGCCTGTAGTTTGGAACCTGGGGTATTGAAGGCTGCAGAGAAGTAGAGAGAGATGGTCGTATCAAGGAGATGCTGTGGGGCCCAGTGCCTCAGGGTGGACCAAGAGTCGGACCACCGCACAGCTGCTCCCAAGCTCAGCTGGCCACCCCGCCCCGGGCACCCATTCAACTGGTGCCTCCAGGATAAGGTCTCCCCAGACCAGTCAGTCCCCTGCCGATGTCCTGTGTCCCTTTGGCACACAGCCCGCCCTGGGTCATCTCAAGGGCTCCCTACGGCTCTCTGCGTGTTGCGTGAACACGGCCTGTCTCCCCGCGAAAGCTTCTGCTCTTCTTGAGTCCAAGGACTGTGTCCTGTAGTGTCCCGCCCTCCCCTCCCAGGCTGGGACGTTTCAAGGTGCTCCATTAATCCTCACACTTCGATTGCACGACGACACCTTTCTGTGTGGCTGGGGTAACCTGTGTTCTTCTCCAAGGCACCTCTGAATACAAGATGATGGTGCCCTGAAGGGAGGCAACATGGCACTGCACCTGGCATTTCTCCTCCGCACCACCCCCTGCACTGCCCGTGGCGCCCCTTCCCTGGGTCCAGCCCTGAGCAGACTCGTAAAGATGCCCCTCTTGTCTTGACTCTTCCCAGGGAAGGGCACCCCTTCCAACTCAGGAGCCATCTTACCTTTTGACCCCTTCTGGCGGCCAGTCTCCCCTGCACTTCCTAACCTGCCTCTAGGTCAACACTGAGTGTCTGAAGGTCTTACCTCCTCTGGGAAGAGAAGGGAGCAAAGGCACCCAGGACAGGGAGGCGGGGGGGTAAGTGCCTCCTCTTAGGAACTTAGAGCTGAGGTGGCACCCTGCTCTGAGCCACCCCGCCGACCAGGCCAAGAGGGAAATAAGCAAGTGCCTCTAACCCAGTCATTCCTGGGAAGAAAGGGGGCAGTTTCCCCTTTACTTTCCTTCTAGCATTGGCCTCTGGTGGGGAGACGCTGGGACAGGGGCCCCAGCCCATGCAGGCTGGCAGCTCCAGCAGGAGGGAGGAGGTCTGCAGCGCTTAGGGGGGAGCAGAAGGGGCCACAGGTCAGATTAGCTCCACTCTCAAAGAAAACAGGGAAAGGGAGACCTTGGGGACAGAGTGCTTAGCTGACAGAGGGGAAGCCACTGGTGAAGAGACTTGGGGTCAGAGCTGGACAGCCTGTGGGCACCAAAGCCAGACAGGGCGCCCACGAAGGCCCCCGGTTCTGTCCCTAGCTCTGCGGGCTCAGGCCCTCCATCCAAGCTGGAGGGCGCAGGCCTCTGTCACTCTCAAAGAAAACAGGGAAAGGGAGACCTTGGGGACAGAGTGCTTAGCTGACAGAGGGGAAGCCACTGGTGAAGAGACTTGGGGTCAGAGCTGGACAGCCTGTGGGCACCAAAGCCAGACAGGGCGCCCACGAAGGCCCCCGGTTCTGTCCCTAGCTCTGCGGGCTCAGGCCCTCCATCCAAGCTGGAGGGCGCAGGGCCTCTGGGCTTGAGGCTGGAGGTTCTTCGAACTTCTACACCTTCCACTGGTTTTATTTAAAATAAAAAAGAACTAGCCACACATCCTATTTCACAGCCAAGGTGCAATGTGTGTGTGTGTGTGTTTGAGAGAAAAAGAAAATGTGAGGCTGGAGGCGCACACGCTCACACAGCTGTTCTGCAAACATTTTGCTTACAACATATCAACTCTAATCACATTCCTGTCATGGAGAGTCATTTTTGGGAGCAAAATGTTCCCATCTGAACATTTGTTTACATGGCCCTCCCCACAACCCCCCGGGGGTCAAAATACCAAGTGTGTCCTTGTGTTTCTGCCCTAGCAAACACGGGGAAGCTCGTCCCTGTTTTGGTTTTTTTGCAGTAACATCCACGGATCTACCCACACCCAGAACTCTGGGTAAGAAAGTACCAGAGCTTTGTTACAGAAGTGAGGAAGCAGGGGAGACGGGGACAACTATTTCTTTTGCACCGCCCGTGTTCCGAGCTCTAGGCCAGGTACAAAGCGGGAGGTGGGACAGTCAGCAAAGAGGGCACAGTTCAGGAAGCCACGGGCACCCATCAACACAGAAAAGCAGGAGTTGTACCTAGTTAGCAGAAAAGCTGGCAAGCACGGGAAAACGCCCCACTGACTCACCGGCCACCTGAGGATCCCCAGAGGGACATCCCTTGGCCAAAGCCCTGAGGAAGGCAGAGCCACTTGGTTCTGAGTCAGCTTTCGGGGCCGACCACCAAGTGATTTCAACTCCCCCAAGCCCGACGGAGCCCGCAAGAGCCGGATGCCCCGGGTGGGAGTCAGGGGGCAGCTGGTCCTCAGAATAGCAAGCCCAGTGGCGCCCAAGGGCTTTTCAAAACAGCTGCCTGCTTACCTCAGCCCCGCTGAGAGCGAGTGCGGGAGCCGCGGCCACATTCCCCAAACCCCAGCTGGGGACGGCCGAGGGGATGAGGTCATCTGGCTGCAGCCCACCCTGCCGTCTGGGGCAGCTGGCGGAGGGCGGGGGGCGGGGGGGGCTCAGGCTGGGTCAGCCTCCGGCCGCCCACGCCCCCACAGGCTGACGGCCGGCAAACCAGGCAGGCTCCTTGTGGGGTAATTACGAGTCCCTGCTTTCTCACCTAACTGCTGGGACCCTGGGCAAGCTGCCCCCACATCTCTAAGCCTCCAGGTCCTTCTTGATAAAATAAGAAAGAATATCATCTACTTCAGACCTTCCAGGCTGGCGGTGAGGATTATATGACCTAATATAAAAACCAGGCAACTTGGGGCTCAGCGCACGGGGCCCTTTAAGTGTTAGCTGTGCTATCATTATTCATCAACGGTGTGTTTTCAGGGGTCTAGATGGGGAGTGAGGAGTCTGAATGGTGTCCGCTTTTCAGGAACTGGAAAACAGAATGAGCAGAGTTTGAGCCCCTGGAAGCTCAACTCAGGAGCATCACAGAGACGCCTTCTCAGCCTGAAGGAAAAGAATGAAACCGTCCACGTGGCCCTGTGGATACGTGGGAGCCATGTGTTAATGTCCTTAATCCATGAAGCACACTTTGAAGAGGTTAATAAAACTCTCTGGGCTTTCCCCGAAAAGAAAACGGCCCGAGGCACTTCCCTGGGGGTCCAGTGGCCAAGACTCTGTGCTCCCAAGGCAGGGAGCCCAGGTTTCATCCCTGGTCAAGGAATTAGATATCACATGCCAGAACTAAAGAGCCAGCACAGCCCAGCAAGAGACTGATGATCCCACATGCCACAGTTAAGACCTGGTGCAGCCAAAATGAATAAGTGAATATTTTTACAAAGAAAGAGATTCTGTAAAACAATTATCCTTCAATAAAAAATAAATTTAAAAAATAGTCTCTTTAAAGTATATGGTCAGGAAGGTCATATAGGTAAGCTTACAATAAAAACAGGCACATTTGTATTTTCAAAAAAAGAAAATGGCCCAGATGGACATCCATGTGCCCATCAACAGATAATGGGTAAAACCAATGTAGTATACAGGCCACGTGTTACTATGCAGCCTTAAAAGGAAGGGACATTCTGACACTTGCTATATAAGCCAGAACTTCAAAGACATGATGCTAAGTGAAATAATCCAGTCATGAAAGGACAAATACTGAGTGATCTCCCTTATATGAGGTTACTGTAGCTGTCAACAGAAGCGTGGTCGCCAGGGGCTGAGGGAGGGAAAAATAAGAACTCAGTGTTTAATGGGTACAAAGTTTTAGTCGAGGAAGAAGAAAAACTTCTGTAGATGGAAGGTGGTAGCGGATGTACAACAATGTGAATTACATGAGTTAATATCCTTCATTCATGAAGTTAATTGTAAGTACATGTGAACTTACATGTAAGTAATGTAAGTAATCCATGTACTTAATTGTAAGTACAACGTGAACTGTACACTTAAAATGGTTAATTATATGTTCCCACAATTTTTAAAATGACCATGAAAAGACAGTTCACAAAAGAAATGCAAATAGCGAATAAACATTTTTTAAAATGTGCCAATGCACAATTTAAGAATGGAAAATTAAAGCCCCTGCAGAGTATCATTTTTTGCCTCTCCAGTAAAGAGAGAGAGCCTGAAGTGTGGATACCCAGTCCTGGTAGGATGCTCTCCTGTGGCATGATGGGAAAATTAACTGGTACAGCCTTTTCATGAAAAGCCCAGGGAACACTCCTTTTCCCCTCCTCCTTGACTGGGGTCCTGAGAGTCTCTCCTGTTATTTTCCTGCCCCGATTCACCCGAGACTTCAACCTAGATTTCTCCTGTCCCTGTCAAGTCCCTCCTGCCAACTGCATCCCACTTTCTCAAGCCACATCCCAACTGAAGAAAGCTGAATCTAGAGGGCACAAATCTAAACCACCCTCTCTAAGAGCTCCTACCACCGTAGGCACTGTGCCTAGGTCAGGGGGTAGGGGAAGGGGAGTGGACAGGAAGAAGGTTGTTCAAGAAGAAAAAGGAAACAGACCACAGGCCAGCTTTTGCGGACAGGCTGTCACTCCATCCTTGCCAAATGCAATGACCTATCAGAAGCATGCAAGGGGCAAGGATGTGGACAGACACCAGTGTGTGTCATCCTCATACATCACCATGTGGCGAGAAGGGGGAGCCAGGAAAGGAGCCAGGAGGCAGCGAGAGCCCTGGGCACCAGGAGTCTTTGACAAGAAAGTACAGAGAGAAAGCACGGCCTTTTGCCATCCCTGCCCTGGCAATGTACCCTACACTGTGCAGGTTCCAGGCAGAAGAATCTTCTCTGGCAAGCTGGAGGGGAGCACAGAACATCACTCTTGAGCCCAGGCTGGGCTCCAGAAATCTGCTGATGGTAACTGGTTGAAGGTCAGGGGTCACATCCTCAGGCTGAGCAGGAAGGGGGGACTGATGGTTTGGAACACAGGACAGGGGAAAGAGTGAGCTGCCTGTGCGTGCCAGCAGGCAGCAGGCGAGGAGCCCTGACTGCAGCAAAGCCTGGCTCCACAGCCCTCACATGTCTTCACTCAGGCCAAGCGCAGTCCCCTAAATGAGAATTATGTCCCAATTTGGGATTAACGTGAGGATGAGTTACAAAAACGTGGCGTCTGCAAGAAACGGCTTGATGTTTCCTGCTGAATCCATCTGCCTGTCTACCCCAGGAGAGTCGGGCTCCAGGCAGTCAAGAAACAAGAGGCGCTGACTCCTGGTTGGCTCAGCTGATTTTTTTCTGAGCCACCATCTTCTCTGCCTCTCCTTCCCAACCTTGATTATCAGCCAACTAACTCGTGCTGCTTTCTTGCACTATCCCTAAAATACCCTGGCTTTCACCTAGTCAGCTGGAACTTCAGAGCCAGTAACCAGTAGGGCAGAGGCCTGCGGTCACACATTTAGAAGGAGGATCGCAGAGCAGGTGACAGCTGTCCCCTCTTCCCCAGTGGGGGCACCCGGATCTCTGGACAGAACTTACTAAGAGAAAGCCTGTGGTCAAAGGCAGTGTCGTTCAGTCCTCCTTTAAGTCTTCGACACTTTACCCTGCTCACTTCTTTTCTTAATCCATATTTAATTGTCAAAAAAAAAAAAAAAAGGTTCGTTGTTGTTGTTTAGTCACTAAGTCTTGTCTGACTCTCTTGCAACCCCGTGGACTGCAGCCTGCCAGGCTCCTCTGTCAAGGGATTTCCCAGGCAAGAATACTGGAGAATGTTGCCATTTCCTTCCCCAGGGGATCTTCCCAACTCAGGGATCAAACCCACAGCTCCTGCATTGGCAGGCGGGTTATTTACTGCTGAGCCAACTGGGAAGCCTGCCAAAAGGTTAACCTCCCTGAAACTCCCCAACTTTTCTACCACCACGCTGCCTACCCCCGCTTCTGTACAAATTCCTCAGCAAGACGCTGATTTGATTAAAAGAGAAAAGGATTTGGCCCCAGAGGAAAAACTCTGCTGAGCTGAGTGCAGGTATAGCCTTGGAATCAGAGGTTCCTGGAAGTGGGAGTTTTCGAAGCTATTCCCTCAGCTCAATGCTCTGTGGTGACCTAAATGGGAAGGCAATCTGAAAAGGGGATATGTGTATACATGTAGCTGATTTACAACACAACACTGTCAAGCAGCTATATGCCAATACAAATTTTTAAAAAAGAAAAGAGCTGTTCCCATCCCAGGGCCTGTGCAGGGTCAGAGTTTGGGGGATGTCAGAATCAGGAGAGAGGGGATGCTACAACGGGGCTGAGGATGGAGAAGCAAGCATCATGATACAATGTAGAGAGAAAAGTGAAGTTCTTTATTTAGGTTCAGAAAGCCGATGCCCACGTTCAGCCTGGGGTTGTCCTGGCTTGGCAGAAGCTCTCATGTGACCTTAGTGTTACTGTGAAAGTATAACATAATATGGCCAGCCACTATATTAAACAAAAAGAAAAGAAAGAACACACTTTTTCAAGAACCCAGAATTCAGCCACAATTACAGAGGTATCAAAGTACAGGTCTCCGGAAGTAGTGGTGTATGTTCTAAACTGCTCAGACAACATTCAGAATATTGTGTTTCATACTGTGCTTGCTTTCCGGGACTGACTGATGACAAAGTAGCAATTGTCCTAGAAAGAGGACAAAGGAAGTGAGTTGATCTGGGAACTATGATACATAAAAAAGAAAAGATGAAAGGAACTACCTGCGGACAAAGACGATTACAGGAAGATGCAGAATAGTCCAGTGCCCCTCCGGTATCGCACAGATCACCGGAAACCTGAAGATTAACGGGTCATAACCCCACAGGATTTGAGACTTGGAAAGAGCTTTACATCCTACCTGATCTACTCCCATTTTACAGATGAGAAAACGAAGGAGGGAGATTTTTAAATGAGTGATCTAGGTCACGAAGCTAGAGGTAGCACAACCAGGACTAGGATTCGGTAGCTTGATTTTTTACTCCAAGTCCTTCCCTCACTCCAAGAGAACCATCTCATAACATTCAAGGGAGCTGTGAGTAGCATAGCAAGTCCAGGGTGCTGCCCTTTGCTTCTTGACCAGAAGAACTGTTGATGACACGTAACTGGGGGTGAGGGGGTGGGAATGGACTTCTGTTCAGTTTAAGAGTTCCCCAGTAAGCAAACTCTGGCCAGGCCTGCCTGGAAGGTGCCCTGTGAGGTAGCGAGCCCTCCATTCCCAAGAGGTTTTCAGAAAAAGGGAGGGTTTTTGCTGAGAGGCAGGGATTAATCTCTACCAACACTGACATTCTCTGATTCCTATAGAGAAAGGGGGTCACCACCCACAATATCAGAAGAAGGATGAGTCACAGTTAGAAGCAGGATGGGTGCTGAGGATGCTAAATGAGAAAGCCTCACTTAAGTAAGGACCAACTCAAGTCAGAACTGTACATCAGTACCAGAGTTGTTTTCAGGTTCTGAGTCCTCCAGAAGGACTCTGCAAGGGTAATTACAGCTGACACGAAAGCAGGCAAGATTCTCTTTGGGCAAAATGAAAGATCTCCTTGACCAGCAGGATAATAAAACACTGTAACCAACTGCCACAGGAAGCTGACAGGCTCTGCCACTTTCCCCAAGGGCACACACAGCTTTCTGGCCTGCAGGCTCAGAGGCTCAAGTAACCAGATGCTCCAGGTTGGGGACTCGACCAGATGGCTTTCCAGGTCTCGAGTCTGGCATTCCTAGACCTGCCCAGGAATCTTCTCAGCCATACCACAGTCCCCAGGGTGCCCGGGAAACCATCTGCCATGCTACAGCCCCCAGGCTCTGCATCATTCCTCCTTGAGTCTGCATTCTGATGTTTCACATAGAGACCCCTGCACATGTCTCTCCATTTTATTAACATTATCCTTGGCCACCAAATTCAACTGGCTCACTGGCTTCTCTCCAAGGTAGAGTTTCATTCCTGAGTCTCTTTCTCTATCCTGTGAGAGGCATTCATCATGTGTACTGGAAAGTCCCTTTTAAGTCACGGTTAAAACTCTTTTTTTCTCAGAGCCCAGATAAGCTGGGAAAAGAAAGAGAGGGTTGATTCTTTTGCAAGTTTCAGAGGTGAGAGTCATTGTCATTTTTTTAAAAATTGGCAAAAAGTCTAAGAATGATTCACGATGAGAAGTCTGACTGGTTGGTTGTAAATTCATTCACAGTCTAATACATCATTTTCCAGGGGAACACAAAGGAGGACCAAGAGACTCCAAAGAGGGTGAGAGGGGCGCCATGCCTAGGGAGTCTATGCATTCTTGGCATCACTGGTGCTACCTGGTGGCTTCAGGTTTTGCTGAAGGAGGATGTACACAGGATAAGTAAATAACAGAATTTGGCTCCAGTTCAAAGAAACCTTGGCACAAGTTGACCACACAGTCCCAGGACAGTAAGCCCTCTTCCTTTTCTCTCTCATTGCTAAGACATCCAAGACAAACATCTCCATTAAGCAAAGGGGGTGGGAGCTGGCAGGAAGAATTAGGCGGGGAAGGGAGTTTGCAACAGGACCAGGAAAATGGAAATTGCCTCTATTTGCTAGCTGCTGCTGCTGCTAAGTCGCTTCAGTCGTGTCCGACTCTGTGCGACCCCATAGATGGCAACCCACCAGGCTCCCCTGTCCCTGGGATTCTCCAGGCAAGAACACTGGAGTGGGTTGCCATTTCCTTCTCCAATGCATTAAAGTGAAAAGTAAAAGGGAAGTAGCTCAGTCGTGTCCGACCCTTCACGATCCCGAGGACTGCAGGCAACTAGGCCCCTCCGCCGATGGGATTAAATGGTCCCATCCCTGCCCAGCCCACTCTCTCCTACGGAGCTACTGACCTTTGCCAAGAAGGTGGCGTTCCTGATGGCGCCCACCATTTCTCCCCCCTTGGGGTGCACTTTTGCCACGTGCAGCCACATACGCTCCCAGGTGTGGCTGTCGATGGGGAAGCCGCTCTTGTTAACGTGAAACAGCACCCCGCCGTCTTTGTCCTCCTCCTCCGAGCCCCCGCTGGTAGCGAGGCTCACGGGCCGCGCGTGGCTGCTCCGGGACCGGGTGCCTTTGGCGCCTTTTGGGTGGGGGCGGCGGTGAGTGTCGGCCGCGGAGCCGGTCATGGTGGGGCTGGGGCGGGGGACGCGGAGGGCTGTGCTGGGGGCGTGTGCTAGCGGGCGAAGCGCGGAGATCAGCGCACGGCGGGGGCGGCCTTCTCCATGCCTCTCGCTGCGGCAGGACGCACCAAGTGGGAGCGGCGGCCGGAGCTCTTACGGGCCGTGCCTGAAATCAGTGAGACACAGCACACATCACGGGTAAGTGGACACCCAGAGGGACCTCGGAGGGGGCCGTGGCCAAGGCAGTGGGGCTTCGCTGGATCCCCACTTCACTGTCCGCTCCCCACTGCGCCCAGACAGAGCCCACCCCCAACCAGGGAACCGCACACCAGCTTCCAGCCCTGCAATTACCTAGCAAGGCGACTTGGATAGTGCCATAAAGCTTCACACCCACCTAAACCACGGGAGGGAAATACAAGGAGCGTGGAGGCTGCGGAGTGGACGGGGAAGGAGAAGAAAGACGCCGCGGGAAGGAACCGGAGGTCCTCGCAAGGCTCCGCACGTTCCCGGGTCGCCAGATGTGGCCGAGAGCTGAGCCAGAACGTGCCGGCACGTGAGCGCCCGGGGCTGCCGCGAGGGCGCAAGCGGTAGCCTCGGCTTGCAAAGACCGCCGCGTTTCTTCCAGGAAGCCCTCCCGAAGTCGGGCGCGCGAGAGGCGGCCCCCGGCTGCAGGGGCAGTGGCTCCACCCGCCTCCTTCTCCGAGTTCCAGAGCCGGGCACCCCGGGCGGGGCGGGGGACTGGCTGCAGGCGGGGCGCGGGAAAGGGCGCACAGCAGCTCCGGAACCTTACCTCCGGACAGTCGGCCTCATGGCTGCGGAGCCTCTCCGGGCAGCGGGGAAGGCGGGGGCTGCTTCTGGGCCCGGGCCTGGGCTTGGGGGTGCTGCGGCCGTCGTCTCATTCCATGTCCCATTCTCGAATGTTATTCTGTGACAGATAACCGAGTCACCCGGGCAGCCGCCGATGTTCTGACTGCGTCCATTGGCCGCCGCAACAAAGAGGGGCGGGGCCCGAGCGCGGGACTCTCACAACCCGGGGCTCCGCCGCGCTCTGATTGGCTCCGGAGGCTTCTGGGCGGGAGCAAAGAGGAGGAGGGGGCCGGCAGCCGCGCGAAATGCGATCGCTGTCGTGTCCTGGGACCCCCGCGGGGGCAGGCGGGTGGGTCCCTGGGACTTAGGACCGAGTTTCCCCGAGGGTCGTGGTACTGCAGGGGTTGCAACTGTGGGAAGCAGAGAAGTAAAGCCACCCAAGAAGTGACCCCGAGGTAGACGAGGGCTAGTGGGAAGACACATTCCCTGAGGAACACGACACACTCACCTGCCGCTACCAGGCGGTGATGGGTGGTTCAGGCAGGGCTGCTCACATGATGGAACAATGCTAATATATATATATATATACTTTTTTTTAACCCCACATTACAAATTACCCAAAACTCACTAGGTGACAGAGCCATAGACCATCTGATATTATTGTTGTTCAGTGCTCAGTCGTGTCCTACTCTTTGTGACCCCGTGGACTGCAGCACACCAGGCTTCCCTGTCCATCACCAACTCCAGGAGCTTGCTCAAACGCATGTCCATCGAGTCCGTGATGCCATCCAACCATCCCATCCTCTGTCCTCGTCTTCTCCTTTTGCCTTCAGTCTTTCCCAGGATCAGGGTCTTTTCCAACCAGTTGGCTTTTCACATCAGGTGATCGAAGTATTGGAGCTTCACCTTCAGCATCTTTCCAGAGAGACTAATAAAGTCCCTTTACACCCAAGGTGATATGCGAGGGAGAGGTCATCGAGGTTCTCACTGTTGTCACAGCTACTGATTTAGGAGAGGAGGGAGAGATGCTTCAGAGCCAGGGTGCAGTGGAGGCCCTCCCACACTCTCCAGGGAAAGACCTTTGTCTTAAAGTCCTCTTCTTTTTAAAGAGAAGAGCAAGGTGAGGGGGAAGAGCACCAGAGTCCTCACCTGAGGGCTAGCCCGAAGGCCAGGTTTATCGCTTGGCTAAGCTGTGTGACCCAGGACAAGCCATTGGCCTGTTCTGTGCCTTGGCCTCTATCTGAGAAGAGAAGAGCAAGATCACTCGCTCTCCAAGGTCTGTTCTGGCTCTAAGATTCTGTGATCCTCTGACTTTCTCTCATGGAGCCTTCAGAATCGGGCTGTAAAGCCTTTCTCTTTAAACTCCAGGCCAGCCTGCCAACTTTGAGGGGTTGAAGCAGCTGTGACGGCAATGCTAGGTTAACCTCAAATTAAAAATGCAGTCATCTGCAGACTTAGAGAATAGACTTATGGGGGGGGAGGGAAGGGAAATGGAGAGAGTGGCATGGAAACACATGCACTGCTGTATGTAAAATACACCGGCAGTGGGAATTTATGACTCAGGGAACTCAAACCTGGGCTCTGTGACAACCTAGAGGGGTGGGATGGGATGGGAGGTGGGAGGGAGATTCAAGAGAGAGGGGACATGTATACTTATGGCTGATTCATGTTGACATAAGGCAGAATCCAACACAACCCTGTAAAGCAATTATCCTTCAATTAAAGTAGATAATTTTTTTTTTTTTTAATGAAGAGGAAAAGGATGCAATCATCAAAACCTACTGATGACAGATCTGTTTCTGGATGCTACGGGTTAGTTGCTCCTGTGGAACTGGAACTTCGCTTTCAGAGGAGGATGTGGTGACGGGTGGGTGCTGGAGTGTAGCTCCTGGCTCAGAAGAAAGCTGAGGTAGAGACCTGGATTCCTGACCAGTCCTGCAGCATCCGACAGAGCCCAGGCCCAGGACTTTATAGATTCCACAGTGAGAATAACTCAGGTCCAGATAGAGAGAGGAAATGGACCTAATAATAACATTCAGGAAATTATCTGAGTAATTCAAGTACAAGCACACCTGGAAAAAATAGGGAATGGAAAGAGAGTTATCCACTCAATACATAATTGCCTCGATTTTCATTTCCTGATTCGGAGAAAACATGCCTCAGAGCAATGAGCTGTATTCTCACCTCAAACAGCCTTCCTCCCTTTTCTCACTCGTCTTTCTGATCTGTCTCTTTCTCCTCGCTTCCCCCGGGGTTTCAAGTCCAGGAGACTAGGGTTTCAGGAAGCAGATCTGTATGCAGAGGAGAGAATTTGGCCTCACAAGCCCTCAGGAGAAAAGGGAGCTCCCTAAGCTCAGGTGATCAGACTCGTTAGTGAACATCACAGAGTGTCTGGCAAGTGTCAGTGTCCTTGGCATCAATTTCCAGTGTCCCCACTCAGGCCAAATCCAAACAACTACAAGGTCCCTGTCAACCTAGGGCCTGGATCCTGCTTCACCCCAATCAAGATCCTAGGGACCAGAGAGGGTCATTGATCATCTTCCTGGCCTAGGCACTTCAGGACTCTCTCACAGTTGAAGGAAACGCTTTTGTTTTTCATCTCCAGTATTCCAACTATCCATCCTCCATCCCAGGGGATGGGGGTGCAGTGGGGAGTCAAGTGAAATGGTCTAAGAAGACAGCTATGAGATTTGGTTAATTTTCCAAAGAGGTGGTAAGATGGCTTCTGATGTGAGCTGCACTGTCTCACTGAAAGGCTGAAAGCCAGAAGGCTCTTTGGTTCAGAATCCTTTTGCATCTGAGAATTGTACTCATTGTGTGGACCAGCCAACTCTGTTCTCCATTTCTTTGTGTACATTGTGTTATATAACACTCAAGTGAACCCAGGCCAGATAGATTATGGGTTTTAGGGGGGTTTTTTTGTTTGTTTTTAATTTTTTAATTGAAGTATAGTTGATTTACAATGTTGTATTAGTTTCAGGTGTACAGAAAAGTGATTAAGCTATATATATATATTCTTTTATTTATAATATATGTATTGTTTTTCAGATTATTTTGCCTTATAGGTTGTTACAAAATATTGAGTATAGTTCCTTATGCTATTCAGTAGGTCCTTGCTGGATACCTTTTTTATATATAGTACTGTGCTATGTTTAGTCACTCAGTAGTGTCTGACTCTGCAACACTGTGGGCTGTAGCCCACCAGCCTCCTCTGTCCATGGAATTTTACAGGTAAGAATATTGGAGTGGGTTGCCATGCCCTCCTCCAGGGAATCTTCCCAACCTAGGGATCGAATCCAGGTCTCCTGCATTGCAGGAGGATTCTTTACTGTCTAAACCATCAAGCAAACCTAAGAATACTGGAGTGGGTAGCCTATCCCTGCTCCAGGGGATCTTCCTGACTCTGGAATCAAACCAGGGTCTCCTGCATTGCAGGCAGATTCTTTACTAGCTGAGCTACCAGGGAAGCCCATATATAGCACTGTATATATGTTAATCCCAAACGCCTCATTTATCGCCTCCTTTTCCCCTTTGGCAGCCAGGGCTCAGGTGGTTAGTAAGAGGGACATAACCCCACATGCACACAGTGGGGCAAGGCCAACTTGCAACTTGAACAGGGACACGTGATGGCCAGCTGCTCAGCCTCGGAGAGCATAATCCTATTTGTTCACCAGCATAACAACTGGCAGAGCAGAAACATGTAGTAGGAAGGTTTGGAACCATAAAAACTGAGTTCAAATGGTGTCTTCAAGTGCCAGTTGCTAGGGTCTCAAAGATAAGATAAAATCCTAACCTGATGATGATACGTCTAGCTCTACCACCTGTTGATATTGATAGCCTCTTGATGGATGTATGAGATGCATCTTATGAGCCTAATTACACTGGCTAGATGTTGCCTTTTTTCCTGCCTCCACAGCTCCCTTCACAGCCAACCAAATACGTGCAGTTCAGCCATCTGGGACAGACAGCCGCTTGCCCATCAGGTCCCTCTTGGCTGCTGCTGTACAGCCAGGCTGGATGACCGCCTGTCTGGAGTCTCTGACCCTTCTACTACTTCTGCCCTCAGTGGGGAATCTAAGGGAATTAATTCCCTCTGGGGAACATTGTGGGGCTTCCCAGATGGTGCTAGAGGTAAAGAACCTGCCTGCCAATGCAGGAGACATAAGAGGCACGGTTTGATCCCTTGGTTGGGAAGATTCCTGGAGAAGGAAATTGCAACCTGCTCCAGTGTTTTTACCTGGAGGATCCCCATGGACAGAGTAGCCTGGCGGGCTGCAGTTACAAAGAGTCGGACACGACTGAAACGACTGAGCCTGCAGCCCCCACGAGGGACATTTAACTGATAGAAAGAAGAAATGAAAGGGAGCTGGGCAAATAAATGATCTTTCCTTCCTGCCTCCTATGGACTGTTCTGAGTCGTGATTTTCTAACACTGTCTGGAGACATCCCACATGGCTGAGCAGACATACTTCCTGAAGCACCTGCCAGGGCTCTTTGCAGAGGGTGAAGCACTTACCCACAAGAGAACATACCGTCCTGCAGTGCTTCTCTTCCCAGTCACCTCATTTCCCTTTTCACTCACTCTTGCTGCCTTCTCAGTCAGATTTCATCTCTGCCGTCAGATCCTATTTTCTAGAGAAACAGAGCTAAGACAACTGGTTTTACAAGTGGTTCTAGAAAGCAGGTCCTCAGGATGGATTTTGGGGTTGTGTCTCTTAGCTGTATGAAATCAATAGAGTCCTTTGCTGGTGACAAGAGAGATGGCAGTAGCTTTGATATGCAATAGCATCACAGCTTTCACGTATTTAATGGGAGTGAATTGGATGGAGAGGGAAACATTGGGAAGACAAGTGGTTGTGGCTGTTCAGTTGCTGAGTCATGTCCAACTCTTGGCAGCCCCATGGACTGCAGCACACCAGGCCCCTCTGTCCTTCACCATCTCCCAGAGATTGCTCAAATACATGCCCATTGAGTCGGTAACGCTCTCTAACCATCTCATCCTCTGTCACCCTCTTCTCCTATTGCCTTCAATCTTTCCCAGCATCAGGGTCTTTTCTAATGAGTCAGCTCTTGACATCAGGTGGCCAAAGTATTGGAGCTTCAGCTCAGCATGAGCCCTTCCAATGATTATTCAGGGTAGATTTCCTTTAGGATGGACCGGTTTGATCACAAGGGTAGCAGAACTGCAAAAAAAGACTAAATGCATGGCCTTGATAGGCATCCACGTCAAAGCAGAGCCCTGATAGGGAAAGACTGGGACCCTGAGACCAGGGGTAGGGGTAGATGAGTCTCTTGACCTTCAGATCTCCTGAATGTCCTGCCCAAAGAAGGTCGCTTTCTTCATGGCTTCTTCTCAAGACCTGGCCCCGCCACTTACTGCCTCTGCCAAAACCCAGAGTCAGGCTGTCGCACAGCCCACACTTGGAAGAAGTCCTGCTCCAGAGAGAAAGAGCAGGCTTGCGACAGATCTTGTGGGACTTGGCTGGCGTGCACTGGCAGGAACTGTAGAAGCATGTGGGGGTGGATCTGGAAGATGTTCTATTTGGGGGTGGGGGTGAAGCAGGAAGCTCAGTTGGGAGAATTCACTAATTTGGGGATATTCACATAGAACTCGAGATTTAATATTTTAGTAAAGGTGCTTGGAACTTGCCCGGAGAGTTTCCTGGGGTGGCTCTTTGAAGCCTGGTCTCAAAAATGGCCTACAGTAAGCAAAGTGGAGAAGCCAGATTTCCATGTGCAGTGTTGAGGAAGGGGTCAGAAGATTCAGGAAGGAGGGACTATTAGAAGTGTTTATTACATACGGCTCAAAAATCCACCACCTGACTAGTTCCCTGGGCTGGCCCAGAGGACATATGCTTTACTAAAGCAATAAAGAGTGTGCTAGTAAGGAAGATTTTTTTGTGTGTGAGCATGACATGACTGACGTTGTAGTTCAAAAGTTGATGGTACAGGGGAAGCTGCTACAAGACTGAGCTCCGTGATTTTAGTGGAGATGATAAAAATCTCAGAACTGCAAAGCCCTGGTGGGAGCACATGATCATAAAGGACAAGGTGGAATACTTAGCACAGTGGACAGCAAGGAGGCGGGAAGACCAGGGTGACTTTACCTGCAAGAACTCCCGGTATTTGGATAATAAATAATGGTGTTCCTAGTTCAGTTCAGTTCAGTCACTCAGTCATGTCCGACTCTTTGCGACCCTGTGAATCACAGCACACCAGGCTTCCCTGTCCATCATCATGTCCCTGAGTTCACTCAGACTCACCTCCATCGAGTCCGTGATGCCATCCAGCCATCTCATCCTCCCTCAATTCCTCCCAGCACCAGAGTCTTTTCAAATGAGTCAACTCTGGGCATGAGGTGGCCAAAGTACTGGAGTTTCAGCTTTAGCATCATTCCTTCCAAAGAAATCCCAGGGTTGATCTCCTTCAGAATGGACTGGTTGGATCTCCTTGCAATCCAAGGGGCTCTCAAGAGTTTTCTCCAACACCACACTTCAAAAGCATCAATTCTTCGGCGCTCAGCCTTCTTCACAGTCCAACTCTCACATCCATACATGACCACTGGAAAAACCATAGCCTTGGCTAGACAGACCTTAGTCAACAAAGTAATGTCTCTGCTTTTCAATATGCTATCTAGGTTGTTCATAACTTTTCTTCCAAGGAGTAAGTGTCTTCTAATTTCATGGCTGCAGTCACCGTCTGCAGTGATTTTGGAGCCCCCAAAAATAAAGTCTGACACTGTTTCCACTGTTTCCCCATCTATTTCCCATGAAGTGATGGGACCGGATGCCATGATCATCTTCTGAATGTTGAGCTTCAAGCCAACTTTTTCACTCTCCTCTTTCACTTTCATCAAG
>SJYC01016781.1:0-13413 GCA_006408675.1 Madoqua kirkii
TCTCTTCTTTTCACAGCTATTTGTAAGGCCTCCCCAGACAGCCATTTTGCTTTTTTGCGTTTCTTTTCCATGGAGATGGTCTTGATCCCTGTCTCCTGTACAGTGTCATGAACCTCATTCCATAGTTCATCAGGCACTCTATCTATCAGATCTAGGCCCTTAAATCTATTTCTCACATCCACTGTATAATCATAAGGGATTTGATTTAGGTCATGCCTGAATGATCTAGCGGTTTTCCCTACTTTCTTCAATTTAAGTCTGAATTTGGTAATAAGGAGTTCATCATCTGAGCCACAGTCAGCTCCTGGTCTTGGTTTTGTTGACTGTATAGAGCTTCTCCATCTTTGGCTGCAAAGAATATAATCAATCTGATTTCAGTGTTGACCATCTGGTGATGTCCATGTGTAGAGTCTTCTCTTGGGTTGTTGGAAGAGAGTGTTTGCTATGACCAGTGCATTTTCTTGGCAAAACTCTATTAGTCTTTGCCCTGCTGCATTCCACATTCCAAGGCCAAATTTGCCTGTTACTCCAGGTGTTTCTTGACTTCCTACTTTTGCATTCCAGTCCCCTATAATGAAAAGGACATCTTTTGTGGGTGTTAGTTCTAAAAGGTCTTGTAGGTCTTCATAGAACCATTCAACTTCAGCTTCTTCAGCATTGCTGGTTGGGGCATAGACTTGGATAACTGTGATATTGAATGGTTTGCCTTGGAGACAACAGAGATCATTCTGTCATTTTTGAGACTGCATCCAAGTACTGCATTTCGGACTCTTTTGTTGACCATGATGGCTACTCCGTTTCTTCTGAGGGATTCCTAAGGGGAGGATATTCATGGGATTTATTGTCTACATCGGGCTTCCCAGATGGCACTAGTGGTAAAGAACCCACCTGCCAATGCAGGAGCCATGAGACATGAGACACAGTTCCCCTGGGTTGGGAAGATCCCTGGAGGAGGGCATGGCAACCCACTCCAGTATTCTTGCCTGGAGAATCCCATGGACAGAGGAACCTGGTGGGCTACAGTCCATGGGGTTGCAGAGTTGGACAGGACTTAAGTGACTTAGCACGCGCACACACACATATTGTCTAAATTGAGCCACTTTCAAGAGTGAAAAGGGTGCGAGTAATGATTGCATAGGGGAAATAAGTGTACACTAGAACCATCCCAGTCAAACTGATACCCATGGTCACCCTACCAGGGTTGATAGGTGAGCAGCCAATTAAAGTATTACTTGATTTGTATAATTAGAAAGAACAGAGAGCTATGAGCCAAAGGCAGCGTCAGTCACCGCAGTGAAAAATCATACACCCTTACCTCATTTCTAAATTGAAAACTGATACCCATGGTCACCCTACCAGGGTTGATAGGTGAGCAGCCAATTAAAGTATTACTTGATTTGTATAATTAGAAAGAACAGAGAGCTATGAGCCAAAGGCAGCGTCAGTCACCGCAGTGAAAAATCATACACCCTTACCTCATTTCTAAATTGAAACCAGATCTGGTCCACAGCTATTGCCATTGTTGAGGGAGCTCAGCCAGCCAAGAGCGAAGACTGATATTGAGCCTGCAATACAACAGCCCTCCCCAGGGTAACCAGATAGACAGCTGGTAAATACATAAATAAGTGGTGTAGAAGGGAAGAATCTTGTTTACAGTAGAATGTAAATGTGAACGGAACACCAGAGTTAGAAAATCATCACTTTGCAATCCTCATAGTAGACTTTTTTCAGGCAAGAGTCATAAATGCCTGCTAGGGGACATTTCAGTGAGGAGCAGGATATCTGCATGATTTTAAGTGTCTTACTTCGAGTTGCTTGTAAGTTTCAAGGGGAAGAATGATAACTACTCAGTGGAGTAACCCAGTACCTTGAACAGGTGATCAAAGTTATTCTCACCAGTTATGGGCTGACGAACTTCACGTGTCTCCAGATGTGATATCTAGAGAACACAACATCCCCTATACAACAGTCTGATTAGCATCCTTAACATGAATTTAATTATGAAGGAACATCATACCAATCCCAAATAAGGAAACTTCCATTCAAAAAACTATAGTTTTAGAACTGTCAATGTAATAAAAGACAAAGACAATCTCTGGACATGTTCCAGATTAAGGGAAGACTAGGAACCTCACAGGCCACATGGCAAGGCCAAAAGAAAAAAAGTTAAACTAAAAAAACATGATGGCTAAATGTGATATCTGATCATAAACTAGATCCTGACCTAAGAGGGGAAAAATGGTGTAAATGACATTAGCAGTTCGACTGACAAAGCTGGAATCGAGATGTTCAATTAGAAAAAAGTATTGTGTCTTTGTCAGCTTTATGGAAGCTAGTAATTGTACTATAGTGATATGAGAGGATATCCTGATTCCTTTTCTTAGAAAATGTACCTTAGGGGATGTCCCTGGTGGTACAGTGGATAAGAATCCCCTGTCATTGCAGGGGACGTGGGTTCGATCCCTGGTCCAGGAAGATTCCACATGCGACAGAGCAACTAACCCTGTGAGGCAAAACTGCTGAGGTCTGTGTGCCTAAAACCTGTGCTCCACAAGGAGAGAAGCCTCCAGAAGGAGAAGCCTAGGCACTGTGACGAAGAGTGGAGCCTGCTCACGGCAAATGGAGCAAGCCTGAGAGCAGCAGGGAAGACCGAGCGTGAGCAAAAAAATTAAAAATAAAGACATAAGTAAAGAAATAAATTATTCATTTTAAAAAGAAAATATACATTGAGGTATACAGGGGAAAGGGCTATTCAATGAGTAACTTACTCTCAAGTGGTTCAGGAAAAAACCTCACTCTGTGTGCACGTGTAGAAGAAAATAATAAAAGATTTAACGTGAAATGTTAATGGTAAAGAGTATGCGGACAGTATTTGCACTCTTCTTATTCCTGCCAGTTTTCGTGAGTTTGAAATTATTTCCAAGTGAAAAGTTTTGAAAAGGTGAGCGGGGGCACTGACTAACTCCTGAAAACATAACAACTGTCTATTATACTAAGCCTGTAAGACAGGTATTATTATTCCCATTTTACAAAGGAACTAACCGGGGTTTAGAAGGTTAGGTACCTTGTGTAAGATGATACAATTAATAAGTGTCAGAACTAGAAATTATACCTAGATTCTCTTAATCCAACTCTTTTCTATTTTTTTAATAGCAAAAAAACATGTGGATTTAAATGGTCATCACAGTCAAGACCCAGATGTCCTTATGATAAAAAAGTTTACTGTCCTGATGTTTTAAACTTTTGCCTCTTAGAGAAGTCCCTTGAATTTCAGGTTCATTAGTTTTCCTAACCAGAGCCCTGAAAAGGGATCACCAGAGAAGAAGGAGCACAGAGGAGAAATGAAAGCAAAGTGACTCAGACCAGGGAGGCACCAGGGAGAGGACCACACTGGGGCCTGAATGACCCACTGGCAGCAGCGGCCCTGGACAATGGTTCTTCCTGCCAGGTTTAGGGTGCTGAGGTGCTCTGAGGACATTTGGCTGGAGGGAGCGGAAATTTAAAACTTTCTTGGATTTCAGCTACTTTTTTCCCCAAAGAGGAAGAGGATCGTCTCCTCTGAAATGACAATGGCAGCATTCAGAGAAGAAACCTCTTGTCACTCCTGACAGTGCAAAGGCGCTCAGCGCCCCCCTTCACAAAAAGACCACAGACTGCATGACTTACAAACAATGAACACTGAGAGGCTGGGAAGTCCATGGTCATGGTGCTGGCAGAGTCCAGACACTGGTGAGGACCCACTTCCTGGTTCCTGCACAGCCGGCTTCTCAGTGTGCCCTCGCCTGGTGGAAGGGACACGGGAGCTCTGCCGGGCCTCTTTTACAGGACACTAATCCATTCATGAGGGCTCCACCCTTACGACCTGATCACTGCCCGAGGTCCCATCTCCTAATACCACTGCACTGGGAATCAAGGATTTGACGGTGAATTTTGGACACAAAACCCGAGTCTCTCGGGACTTCCTTGGTGGCCCAGTGCTGAGGAATCCACTTGCCAGTGAAGCCGACATGGGCTCGATCCCTAGTCCAGGAAGATGCTGCATGCCACGACGCAGCACTAAGCCTGCATGCCGCAACTACTAAGCCCGTGTTCTAGAGCTCGTGAGCTACAACAAGAGTCCACCGCATGAGAAGCCCGTGTACGCCATGAGGACCCAGTGCAGCCGTAAGTAAGAAAATAAACAGGTAAATAGAATGCAGTCTCTAGCAGCAGCCATCTTGCAAATGCTTGAATTCGGCTTCTGGGGGTTTCCTGAGATTCATGCAGAGAGGAGCCATTGCTCAGATGCCTTGGGACACCAGGGTTATGTGAGGAAGCTCCCCTTTTGGCTCTTGGGCACTATAGGAAGAGAAAAAGAAGCAGTTTAATAAGATAGCATCTGTTTCCCAAACGAATAGGAAAGCGTGGTGACCCAGGCCTGCCCCAGCGGATGAATGAGACCTAAGGCAGTTGCTATGGAGATGCATGAGCAGGGTCCTACAGAACGTACCCTGGGGAGTTTCAGAAGGTCCAGGAACCCAAGTGATACAAAGAGTACTCCATCTGCCAATCTTAGCTGCCTGCAGCATCCCATCTGAGGCAGGTAGCCACCTCTAGGTGTTTGGCGAATGCCAGAGGGTGTGTATGTGGAATAGTCATGGAAATTGGAGCAGGAAAATCATCCTTGAGCAGAGTGAGTGCTTGACTCACCACCCTGCCGCTGACAGTTTTTCTGGGTTCAGACCTCTCCACTGTGCCCTGAAAATCTTTGTACAGATCGGGTTCCTTCTATATGAATCAGGGATCAAACAGAAGACAGGTGGGACTCTCGAACTGGTTTTTAAGTGAAAGATATTTTTTGAAGGGCCTGATGACAGAGGCAAAGGGGAGATGGAGGGGACCATCAAGGATGGTGCAGAACCCAGAAGCTGTTACCTGTCTGAGGCCCGAAGGAGCAAGTGAGAGCAGGAGACGGGAGCCCAGTCCACCAAGGACAGCCTCCAGCGTGGCACAGTGCAGAGAGTGGAGCAAACCGAGTTGCCCAGTACACCTGGATCTCCAGGGCCCGGACGCAGGCCCGGTGCCTTCCAGGGAATCTCCCACACCTGGAGAGGAAAAGGAAAGACAGGTAAGACAGGACAAGGACTCTACACAAGAAGGAAAACCAGGCATTTGTGTATCTGGGCCATGAGCTAAACACATTCAGAGGCTGACTGTCTGCCCGGGAATACTGAAGAGGGAGCGTGAGCCCAGTTACACAGGGGGGTGTTCATTTTTCCTAGAGGATACAATGAAGGGGTCTGCTGCTGTCAGTCTCCCTGAAGGCTCCCTGAGTGTCTAACCTGAGGAAAGAGTCAGCATTAGACACGCGCCAATATGTCTTCCTTCCTTAATGCTAACACTTTCCTCGACCTTATGAAAGACAAGAGTTGTCTGGGGAGCAGTTGAGAGACCGTGACAAGCATCTCTCTTGGCAGAGGAAGTGCTACAAAAAGCTAAAGAGGAAGCCTACGCCTCACTGTTATTGTCACATGTTATTGCTGACATTTACTGAGAACATATGATGCGCCAGACGCTGAGTGCTCTCCCATATGGACTCAGTCCAGCCTCACACAGCAACCCTAGGAAATGGGCACCATTATGGACGGAAGATGGTGACTGCAGCCATGAAATTAAAAGACGCTTAGACCTTGGAAGGAAAGTTATGACCAACCTAGAGAGCATATTTAAAAGCAGAGACATTACTTTGTCAACAAAGGTCCGTCTAGTCAAGGATATGGTTTTTCCAGTGGTCATGTATGGATGTGAGAGTTGGACTGTGAAGAAGGCTGAATGCTGAAGAATTGATGCTTTTGAACTGTGGTGTTGGAGAAGACTCTTGAGAGTCCCTTGGACTGCAAGGAGACCCAACCAGTCCATTCTGAAGGAGATCAGCCCTGGGTGTTCATTGGAAAGACTGACGCTGAGCTGAAACCCCAATACTTTTGGCCACCTGAAGAGTTGACTCATTGGAAAAGACCCTGATGCTGGGAAAGATTGAGGGCAGGAGGAGAAGGAGACGACAGAGGATGAGTTGGTTGGATGGCACCACTGACTCGATGGACTTGAGTCTGAGTGAACTCCGGGAGTTGGTGATGGACAGGGAGGCCTGGCGTGCTGTGGTTCATGGGGTCACAAAGAGTTGGACGCGACTGAACTGAACTGAACTGATGGACTGAACTACTGTCGTTGTTCAGTTGCTCAGTCGTGTCCGACTGTCTGTGACCCCATGGACTGTAAAACACCAGGCCTCCCTGTCCTTCACTCTCTCCCAGAGTTTGCTCAAATTCATGTCCGTTGAGTCAATGATGCCATCCAAGAATCTCATCCTCTGTTGCCCCCTCCTCCTTTTGCCTTTAGTCTTTCCAAGCATCAATGTAAAGCTTTCCAATGAGTTGGCTTTTCAAATCAAGTGACCAAATTATTGGAGCTTCAGCTTCAGCATCAGTCCTTCCAATGTATATTGAGTGTTGATTTATTTTAGGATTGACTGATTTGATTTCCTTGCTCCAAGGGTACTCTCGAGAGTCTTCTCCAGCACCACAACTTAAAAGCATCGATTCTTTGGCATTCAGCCTTCTTTATGGTCCAACTCTCACATCCGTACATGACTACTGGGAAAACCATAGCTTTGACTAAATGGACTTTGATCAGCAAAATGATGTCTCTACTTTTTAATCTACTGTCTAGGTTTGTCATAGCTTTCCTTCCAAGGAGGAAGCAATTTTGTGACTGCAATCACCCTCTGCAGTGGTTTTGGAGCCTGAGAAAATACAATCTGTCACTGAGCCATGATCTTAGTTTTTTGGATGTTGAGGACTGACTTGTGTCCCCCCTCAGATTTGTATGCTGAAGCCCTAACTATGTGGCCATATTTGGAGATGGGGTCCCTATGGAAAGGATTAAGGTTAAGTGAGATCATAGGGTGGGTCCCTGACCCAATAGGGTCAGTATCCTCACAAGAAGAGGCACCGATAGCTTGCCCTTCCCTGCAGCGTATGAACTGAGGAACAGCCATGGGAGGACCTCGAAAGAAGGTGACCACCTTAAGCCAGGAAGAGCACTCTCACCAGGAAATAAATTTACTGGCACCTGGATCGTGGACTTTCTGTACTCCAGAACTCTGAACAAATGAATGTTGTTTCAGCCATCTAGACTGTGGTATGTTGTTCCAGCAGCCCAAGTTAAGACAAGCACTATCAATATTTCCATCTTATAGGTGAGGAAACTGCAGCATAGGGACGCTAAGTGGTTGTCTTAGGTCCCCTGGGTGCCTTTGATCTTGTCACCTCACTGGGTCCTGTTTTTCTTATAGGGAGGGAGTCGGTGAAAATAGATCAGGGGCCATAAGCTCAATTGTCAGGATGTCAGGCAAGCAACAGAAATGGGTGACGCTGGCCAAGTGGGTACAGTGGCAGGCTGGAGAGTACTGTCCTCTCTAAAGAGGAGGGAAGCCCTAGTCTGCCTCCACCAATGGTTGGCCAAGTGATTACAGTTTTTAGGACAAGCTTGGGGGACTTCCCTGGTAGTCCAGTGGTTAAGAATCTGCCTGCCCATGCAGGGAGCCTGGGTTCGATCTTGATCAGGAAACTAGATCCAGCATGCTGTGACTAAGACCTGGCATGCCAAAAAAAGTAAGAGACAAACTTGGAAGTCTGGCTCTTTTGGGGGAAATGCTCTGGTTTTTCAAATATCGGCAACAAATTCCATCATATGAGTGTGTAGCCAATTAAAACATGTCTGTGGGCCATGTCTGATATATAGTGGTCCCCTCTGGAGTAGATGATTTTTTTTAACCCTCTCTCCTCCTTCTTCTCTCCTTGGCCATGGTTCTCTGCCTTTTGAGATGTTCCTGTGGCATCTCTAAGTCCCCTGCCTTCAGGAAAATGATCACCATAGCATGATCCAGGAGGGTTTCCAGGTACAGTCCATGCAAAGAATACTGTGCAGACTCAGCTAAGCCATTCAACCTGAACCCGTTTGCTCTTCTGGAAATTGATCCAACGACAGCCACCTCGCAGGAGTTGTGGAAGCATTAAATAAGACCAGGCAGGAGGAAGCAACTGGCAGAGGAGGAGTCAGCTGTGTGTGGAGCCCCTGCTGGGCTCAGCACTTGCTGAACATCATCAGACATCTCAATGATAGGTGTGTGAGCTCCTTACCTCTGGGGCGTGGATGGCTTGATTGGCTGTAACATTCTTGAAAGAGAAACATTCTTGAAAGAGAATCTGTTGGCCAAGTTCACCAGAGGGTAACCTGGACAGCCCAGAGGCCTGGCTGGGAGATGGAGAAGTTGTCAAGGATGAGAGAGCAGTGATTTCACTCCCTGGAAGGCAGGAACCCAACAGCATCCTCTGTCCCCAGCTGCTCCCTCCACAGCCCCCCACCACCACCCACCCCCGGCTTGGGAGGCATAATTAGTAACCATGTTCATAATAATGCCCTGTGAGTTCTACTCCTGCTTAATAGCTGCCTGTAAAAATTCCAGTGGGTCCATTTTTAGTTGGAGCTAATGAGGGTTAAAAACTCTCCTGGCTGCCCAAAATACCCTCTGGGAGGCTCTCCCAGGAAGAGGGTGTTTACTGAGCTCCTGATTAAGGAACAGTCCATCTACTTTGTATCATTTTTTACCAAAGCCTTTATCAGTGTGTGTTTTGCACTGCAGGGGTTTGTTTTATTTTTTTAACAAATGAGATCCGATTATGTGTGTTTCAAGGGCATGACTCAAGTTAGCTGTGTGCCAGCTGGGAGGAGGAGAGGCAGTTTTCTGGGGCCAGTTTTCCCTTTGCAGAGCCAGAGGGGAGTCATCAAGGAGGAGAGATGCAAAAGGAGGCAAGACCTACTGTCTGCCAGGTCTTTCCTGCTGGGGACAGCTCAGTGGGCGAGGGGTGCTCAGGGAGGACTTCAGCCTGGAGAAGAATAAGTGGGTCAAAGGCAACTGAGTGGAGGAAAGAAAGCCAGAAAGGAACTGAGCGGGGAAGGCTTGTGGAGCTCCGAGGTGTGTGGGGAGACCTCCTCAAGAAGCTGAAGAACTGGCATGTGGTCGTAAAGGGAGGACCATACAGAGCAAGAAGGAGGACCGGGGTGAAACTGCTTTGGGACTGGATTGAAACTCTGGGTTAAAGCTGAATCCACTCTCGGCAGATCAAAGAAAGGTTTAAAGGTTCTAACCTTAGGAATCACTTTCAGCCCCCAAAACCAGGAGATCAAAACATGCATTTTCAGAAGGGATGATGGGGAGGCCTTTGGAGTAGAGAAGTGCGCTCACTGGACTTGGGGCTCATCCCTTCAAGAACTGGCTGAATATCCCCCTTCCCTTCTCTGAGGCTTGGTCTATAAAACAAAGGGATTGGATTAGACCTCTAGTTCTAAGCCTCAGCAGCACATGAAGAGCACCTAGGGAGCCACTAAAAATTCTGATACCTGGGCAACAGCCCAGACCAATCAAATCAGAATCTTTCCAAGAGCAGGTCCAGGCGCTGGTATCCCATAAACTGGAGTACTGTACAGATCCAAGCTGGAGATCACCCAGACTATGTGGTCTCTAAAAGCCTCTGTCAGCCCTGCTGCCATATATTAGGTCTTTAAGGAAAGAAGATACTAGATGATTGGCAGGCAGCCACCTGCGGAAGCAAGGCATGGACCAGATGGCCTCTTGAGATTCCACGGCCCATAATGTCCACAGATTTGAGGCTCCAAGTGAACAAACTCTTGCTGCCAAGCCCCTACCTGGTATATTTCTCTCCATCAATTCATCCCACAAATACTGAGCATGTACTATAGGCCTAGCCCCGTTCTAGGGGCTGGGGATGCAACAGTGAAGGTTACAACAGTTCAGCTCTTGGGAAAGACCTGAAATCACGAAGCTAAAGAGGAGGATGCAAGATGGTGTGGGGAGCAGGAGGGGAAGGGAAGCTGGGGAAACTGAGATTCACACAGAGTTCAAACTCCAGACTGACACACTGTTTCATCAGACTCCTAAGGTTACCAGGGATCTGTTCCTGTTGCGTTAATCCATCTCCCCTTACTCCCAACCTCCTCCTCCAACTATGGGGTCATCAAATTTGCATTTAGCAAGTCATTTTAGGGTTAAACAAATTCTTTTCCTCCACCCAAAATCCATACTCTCAAGTATACACCGTGATGTCTTCCCAACTCAGTTTAAGCTCCCCACAGCCAAGGACTGGGCCTTGAGTCTTTAGGGACGCTTTGGTGTAGTTTAGCGCATGTGGGCTGCAGACAGGCAGCCTGGAGTCAGATCTTGCCACTGCCTTTTCCCAGAGGTGATCACTGCATGACCTTGGGTACAGTACTTAACGGCGCGCTGGCCACTCACCTCAGATCTGCATCTTCAAAACAGGGATTACAGTCTTACCACCTCTCACATTCTTACAAGGAATAAAATGAATTCCTGAAGGGAAAGCAGTGTGCTTCTGAGCACGCTCCACAGGTGGTCATTGTTACCGTCCTAGAGCCCAAGATGTTAAACGAGTTTGTTCTGATCAAATTAATGGCCTGACCGGCAAGGCTGTCCGTTGTGGGGGCGTCTACTGTCTCTCTCCCTTTCCATTTGTGTCTGATACATTGGTTGGGGAATGCTACATTCTGTTGCAGGTAGATAGATGGAGTCTGAGATTTCAGCAGATTAATTCACTGGGAGTTCATTGTTCTCTCATAAAGTCCTAATGGGTGTGGGGAAGGGGGTGCTCTGCTCGTGCAGCCATGAAGGACTGGGGCTTCATTGGTTCTCAGACAGTAAAGAATCTGCCCGCAATGCAGGAGACCTGGGTTAAATCCCTGGATCAGGAAGTTCCCCTGGAGAAGGAAATGGCAACTGACTCCAATATTCTTGCCTGGAGAAATCCACGGACAGGGGACCCTGGTGGGCTACAGTCCATGGGGGGTCTCAAAGAGTCCAAGGGACAGGACTGAGCGACTAACACTTGCACTTTTGAGATGGGAGAAAATCCTAGAGCCGCTTTCTGCCCTTGTTCACAGCTCCTTTCGCAGGCTCCTTGTGGCATGCGACTGGGTTCTTCCAGTGGAATGTCGGTGGAAGTGATGCCATTCCCACCCTGATACAAAAAGCTCCCAAGTTATCTTCTCTTTCCCTTGTTCTGTTTCTCTGTACACTTCTCTCTGTCTCTCTTAGCTTGTGTGCCATGGCTTTGTCAAAGCCCTGGGGTGCCTTGAGCCAGAACCCAGTCACATGCCACAGGAGCCTGGGAAAGGCACAGTGAAGAAGGGCAGGAGGGGCCTCTCGGATTGTCTCCCATCTCAGACCCCAGTACAGGCGGGCGTATCGCATCTGGGGTCTCACTGGGACCAGTGAGCGCGTGTGCGGCTCTGTTCCTGTCCTCTGTCCCCTTCTCCTGTTACTTTCCTCCAGTCGCTGTTCTCTCTTCAATGGCGTCTACCCGGTGCTGGGCTTCTGCGGTTGACTGTTTGGCCACTGAGTGCTTCAGTGGAGATATACTCTAGGGATGGTGATAAAGGATGTTGGGAGGGGCGTGGGGTGGGAAATCCCAGCACTGGAGCCTTCCTGAAGGAGCTCCGTGCCTGGTCACCTCTACCCACTTTTACGAGATCAGAGCGTTTGATCCCAGGCCACTGGACTCGCAGGAGCCAGGGAGGGACTTTTAGCCCCTCACACTTTCCCCTGAAGAGTAGCTGTCATATCACCTGGAAACTTGATAGAAATACAAATTCTTAGCCCCACCTCAGACTGCTGAATCAGAAAATCGGTTCAGAGAGGTTAGTAACCTGCCAGATTACTTACTTACACAGCTAGTAAGAAGCAGGACAAAAGCAGTTGAACAAGTCCTTGGGTGATTCTTCAAGTCTGAGAATCTGGGCTGTATCCGTGGAACCCCGGATCAGTTCAGTTCAGCCTCAGTCATGTCTGACTCTTTGTGACCCCATGGACTGCAGCATGCCAGGCCTCCCTGTCCATCACCAACTCCAGGAGTTTGCTCAAATGCATGTCCATTGAGTAGGCGATGCCATCCAACCATCCCACCCTCTGTTGTCCCCTTCTCCTGCCTTCAGTCTTCCCCAGCATCAGGGTCTTTTCCAATGAGTCAGTTCTTCACATCAGGTGGCCAAAGTATTGGAGCTTGAGCTTCAGCATCAGTCCTTCCAGTGAATATTCAGGACTGATTTCCTTTAGGATTGACTGGTTTGATCTCCTTGCATTCCAAGGGATACTCAACAGTCTTCTCCAGCCCCACAGTTCAAAAATTATCAATTCTTCAGCACTCAGCTTTCTTTATGGTCCAACTCTCACATCCATACATGACTACTAGAAAATGATAGCTTTGACTATATAGACCTTTGTCGGTAATGTCTCTGCTTTTTAATATGCTGTCTGGGTTGGTCATAGCTTTTCTTCCAAGGAGCAAGTGTCTTTTACTTTCCTGGCTGCAGTCACCGTCTGCAGTGATTTTGGAGCCCAAGGAAATAAAATCTTTCACTGTTTCCATTGTTTCCCCATCTATTTACCACGAAGGGATGGAGCCCCAGCTGGAGGGCACCAATAGGACGGTGCCTCACTCTGCTACCCAGTGACCGCAGAGTGAACGACAAGGGAGACAGACTGGACTGAGGAGGCAACACCGCTCATACAATCCATCACCGAGGAAACAGTAATGCAAAATACGGGAATCCACAGGCCGCACAGGCTGGTCACCCAAGGCTGCCTCATGGACAGTTTTAAAGACTTAGAGTCCAGCCCAGAGCCAAACCCAAAGTTTGTTTCCAGAAGGGCAAGCCCACCTGTGTTTACATTTCATGGGGACCTGGCAGAGTGGACTGGAAGAGGCCTCTGTGTTCAGACGGTGACCCCATCAGGGGCCAGGGGCTATTATGCTCAGTGGGTTCCAGGAGAAGCAGAGCCGCCTGGTCCCTGGGCAAGCACACAGCTCTATCCAGACCCTCTGATCAAGGCACTTCACCCGGTTTGGCCCTCCCTGAGTCTCTGCCAGGAGCTTGGGGAGCCAGGAGAGAGGACAAGAGATGACCCCTCAGGGCTCAGCCCCTTGCAGCCTGTTTGACCAGCACTGCAGAGATGGGGCTGCCGCCTGAGCTCAACCAGGAGCAAAAGTCCAGAGATGAAGACCTCTTACTATTTCCCTTGCCCCTGACAATGCTCCAGGGCACTGGCTCTGATTTAGTGTCTTTTTAAGAAAGGAGCTGGCAGCTGTGGAGGTCCTGGGGAGGTGGCCAGCTTGCTGGGAAGGCTGTGCCTTTGGTCCTGACATCTGGCTTGCCCTGACTGTGTCCTGGAAACACAGACTCTAAGAGAAGGGGAAGGGCATGAGAACCAGCATCGGTAGGGCGTCCTGTACCGTGTGGGGAACCCTCCATCTCCGCCTCTTTAACCCACTGACTCTGAAT
>SJYC01016783.1:0-17511 GCA_006408675.1 Madoqua kirkii
TTTCCAGTCCTGTGGCCACTGCTGAGTTTTCCAAATGTGCTGGCATATTGAGTGCAGCACTTTCACAGCATCATCTTTCAGGATTTGAAATAGCTCACTTGGAATTCCATCACCTCCACTAGCTTTGTTCATTGTGATGCTTTCTAAGGCCCACTTGACTTCAGATTCCAAGATGTCTGGCTCTAGATGAGTGATCACATCATCATGATTATCTGGGTCTTGAAGATCTTTTTTGTACAGTACTTCTGTGTATTCTTGCCACCTCTTCTTAATATCTTCAGCTTCTGTTAGGTCCAGATCATTTCTGTCCTTTATGGAGCCCATCTTTGTATGAAATGTTCCCTTGGTATCTCTAATTTTCTTGAAGAGATCTCTAGTCTTTCCCATTCTGTTGTTTTCCTCTATTTCTTTGCATTGATCACTGAAGAAGGCTTTCTTATCTCTTCTTGCTATTCTTTGGAACTCTGCATTCAGATGCTTATATCTTTCCTTTTCTCCTTTGCTTTTCGCCTCTCTTCTTTTCACAGCTATTTATAAGGCTTTCCTAGACAGCCATTTTGCTTTTTTGCATTTCTTTTCCATGGGGATGGTCTTGATCCCTGTGTCCTGTACAATGTCATGAACCTCATTCCATAGTTCATCAGGCACTCTATCTAACAGATCTAGGTGCTTAAATGTATTTCTCTATATCATAAGGGATTTGATTTAGGTCATACTTGAATGATCTAGTGGTTTTCCCTGCTTTCTTCAATTTAAGTCTGAATTTGGTAATAAGGAGTTCATGATCTGAGCCACAGTCAGCTCCTGGTCTTGTTTTTGTTTAAATTTCAAAATTTATTGAACATACAGGCGTTATCAAAGAGCCTAACATATATGAACCTCCATCTCCCTCCACGTATCTGACTCAGGAGCAAGTAGGCGTGGCTTGTTCATCTTTATGGCAAAAGATCCCCAGATCTCCAGATTTGGTAATCACCAATGTGACTGATTTTCTCCTTGAGGAAGTCATCCTGACTAATCATTGAAAGGACTGTTGCTGAAGCTGAAGCTCCAATACTTTGGCCACCTGATGCAGCATTGACCTAATGGAAAAGACCCTGATGCTGAGAAAGACCAAAGGCAAAAAGAGAAGAGGGCGGCAGAGGATGAGATGGTTAGACAGCATCACCGACTCAATGGACATGAGTTTGGGCAAGCTCTGGGAGATGGTGAAGGACGGAGGTACTTGATGTGCCACAGGCTATGTGGTTGCAAAAAGTCAGACATGACTGAGCAACTGAACAGAACAAGAAGTGTGGCTTATGATCATTGTCATAATTAGCAGCCCAGAGTGTCCACCTCTCTATGCCTGACTTTCGTCACTGACCCAGATCCTCGCTGCAAGTCTCAGAGCATGGAGCGTACATAGAAAGGGGGCTGCCTTGAGCACACTAGTGAGTTTACAGGGGGCCCGATGCCCAAGAGCAGTCCAGGCAACTGAACCGTGGGTGCTGAAGGCAGGAGTGCCCGCAGCAGATTGGTGCAGGGGCTAAGAAAGCCAGCCCATGATGCCCACCAGGCTGACCATCTGCACCAAAGCCTTAGGGATGTGCCTCCTGGTCATCCATCACGTCAGAGTCTGAGGCTGAGCTTGTGCCTGCCTCTCCCCACTAGGGTTTTCTGACCTTCCTTTCCCCAAGGAGGCAGCTCATATGAAGCAAGGGAGAGGCCTGCCTTGCGAATCTATTCTAGTCCCAGCTCCATATTTTTTATAGCTACGCAACTTTTGGCAAGGCTGAGCCTGAGTTTACCCCTCTGCAAAATGGCTGCAATCAGTGAGGCTTCAGAGTTTATTATAGGAGGCGCTTGGGGCCCTGAGAAAGGAGATGCTGAGATATTGTCAGCAAGTACATGTATACCATTTTGCTTAGATGATAAGCTTGTTGGGGGTGGGTTGGGGAACGGGGAGCCGGCCAGGGTGATGCTGAAGTCTCACCTCGCTTCTCTTGGTGCTGCCAGGGTTATAGGAATCAAAACCGGCCTCTCACATTGGTGGCCGTGATGGCCAGATGAGATCATGCTGTGAAGCCCTTTGGGAACGGTAATGCTCTCAGCAGATGGGGTATGTTACTGTCTCCTCCTCTGGAAGGACCTTAGCCCTTCAGTCGGGAGCCTGACCAGCATTGCTTGCTAATGGGTCAGCAATGCTCCTGTGGACCCTTCTGCAGTTGAGGCCTTCAGTGAGCTTTTTCCCAGCTGCGGACGATGCCCCAAGTGGTTCTCTGGCTCTTCTTAAGCCAGAGGCTTGGGTGGATCCTCCAAGCCCCCCTCCCCATCCCCCAAACCTTGTTTACTGGAGGAATTTCTTCACTTAGCAGCAGCCCAAGTAGTCCTCCAAATAAGTGATAAGAACGTGCAGAGGCAAAGATGGCCAGTTGGTTTCACAAGCAACCCACCTGCACGAACAGTGGGTTGCTTGTGAAAAATTCCATGGCAGCATCCTGGGTCTAAAGAATCAATTTCTGGGAGTAAGCTGGAACAACTCGTGAGGTTTTTTTCATTCAGTTTTGTTTTTCATCGCAAGCATCCCTGGTTATTGTTGTACAAACTGAATTTGAGTTTTGGAAAGGGTGTTTCATGGGATCTGGTCCCCCGCCCAGCTAGAGTTCCTGTAAACCCTTCAAATTCAGGAGAATCTTTCCCAATTTTAAAGTGCTCACTTGTTCCTAGGAGGTGATGAAGTGAGAAGAACACACCAAATATACCAACCACATACTCTTTTTGGGAAAGTCAGCTGAGCTAGTGCAGAAGGAAACTCGAGAATAAGAACAGCATTGGGGAGGTAGGGTTTCAAATGCATTTGCTAAGGGCAGAACTTTTGCCCAGGTCAGCTTTTGCTAAGCTCTTGTTTGGAGAAGACAGAAATCTTGGAGGAGGTCCCACAGGGGCCTGGAGATGCTCCTGCCAGACATAGCTCCAACAGCCGCTTGGCCCAGAGCCTTCCCCAGCAGCCCCCACAGAGTTCATCCTCGCTAATGTGCCTCAGCACTCGGCTCAGATCCCCTCCTCAGCATTTTCTCACCGTTTAAATTCTCCGTATGTCTGTCCCCACCAGACTACCAGACCTGGCAGCGGGTCTCACTTGGCTCTGCTACCCTGGCCCGAAATTACTGTTTAATGTTTGTTGAATGATTAAATGAATAAACCCCATAATTAACCTGTGAGACAGAAACCCAGAGAAGATCTTGAATTTTAAGAGGTAATTTAAAGAAGAATAAAAAAAATGGAAGGCCTAAGCATACAATTCATCGTCCTTATGAATAATACAGAGAAAACATAAACTGGCAGAGGAAGGGTTGGGCGAACCCATGCTTGATAGTTCTAGAAGTGAATACGTAATTCCAGGAAGTTGTCTTGTGTGAGTCTGACCCAGGGTGGCAATGCCGGGATCACTAGGTAACTCCTAGTATGTAAAAAGTAAGCCCACAAACATCTCTTTCCTTCCTTTCATTTTTTTTTTTTTAAATTTTCTAGTCCCATCATGCTTGCCTGCAATGGAAGCATGGAGTCTTAACAGCTGGACCGCCAGGGAATTCCCTTTTGGCCTTAGCATCAAGCCCAGGAGTTTGGCCTGTTGAAAGTGATGGATTTTGTGCCCAGACTCTGGGACAGAGTCTCTTCTCTCCTTTGCTACCTTTTCTCCAAAACAGGTAAGCATGTGGCTTGCTTGCCATCCTTGATTCATGGTGATCAGGATGCTGCGGGAACCAGATGTACGCTGATGCCGTCTTCACCAGGGAGACAGCTGCTTTCCTAGAGGCTGGTTTTCCCAACCCTCCTTTCCTAGAAGCAAAGTCCGCTGCCCCCATCTCGAGTCCACCCTGTTCTCTGAAGTGGTCCAAAAGCAAGGGGAAGGGAGGAAGATAAACACTTGATAGGGAAGAGCGACAGCTGACTCTCTCCAGGGACCGGCCCAGCCCGCCCCGTGTCTCCCATGGGAGCTCGGGTTGTTTCTGCACAGGTGCCCGGTGCCGTGTGTCCCGCGCAGGCTGGAAGGAACCAGATGTACGCTGATGCCGTCTTCACCAGGGAGACAGCTGCTTTCCTAGAGGCTGGTTTTCCCAACCCTCCTTTCCTAGAAGCAAAGTCCGCTGCCCCCATCTCGAGTCCACCCTGTTCTCTGAAGTGGTCCAAAAGCAAGGGGAAGGGAGGAAGATAAACACTTGATAGGGAAGAGCGACAGCTGACTCTCTCCAGGGACCGGCCCAGCCCGCCCCGTGTCTCCCATGGGAGCTCGGGTTGTTTCTGCACAGGTGCCCGGTGCCGTGTGTCCTGCGCAGGCTGGAGATGGGCCAGCTATGCCATCTGCGTGCCTCCCCTCCATGGCCACAAATGCACCTGCCGGGCTCGGAGCCATCCAGACGGTTAAGAAACCCAACCTCTCTACCTTGTTCCTCTTCACAGGGAAAAGACAGAAGCCTCCCCTCTGGATCATGAAAGAAAGAGCCAGGTCCTGTTTCCAGTGAGGCTGGAGGAAGGGTTTCTGGGGCAACCTAGGGGAGCAGGTACGAGGTTTCGGGGGAGAGGCTGAGGTGGGGGAAACCCCCCTAAAGAGGCATTGTGCGCTCAGCCCACCCAAGGAAGCGAGATCAGAGGCAGCTTCAGTGGGGTGGGAGCTCTCAAAGTGTGGGCCCCAGACCTGCTGTGATGCATCACCTGGGAGCTTGTGAGGGACACCAGTTCTCAGGCCCTACCTCACCCCTGCAGAATCAGAACCTCTGGGGAGGGGCACAGCATGCTGGGGTTTACCAAGGACCCTCCCCAGGGGATTCGGAGGCAGGCCCGAGTTGCTGAGCTTCTAGATCAGGCCTGTTGGAGAGTGAGCCCTGGTGTGGGAGGCGGGGCCTGGGGCCTTCAGAGCAGCTCGCCCATATGCCCTGGTGTGTTGCACAAAGAGGATCCTTTTCTAGGTGTGCCAGCAGGTGGAAAGGGTTTGGGAGCCTACCTGAGAAGCACGTGACCGGGAGAGATGCTGAGTCAAGTCCCCTGTGAAGGAGGCTCACCTTCGAGGTGCAGACAAGCGTTTATCTCAACTTGGAGAGTGTGTTTCCATGAGTCCTCGGGTAAACCCTGTTTAGAGACTAACTGCGTGCAAATCCGTTTGCCCAACATAAAAAGAGTTTCTTTCCGCACAGGCTGCTACTTCTTGATATTTGGTCGGCAGGAGTGGAGAAGGGTGAGAGTCCACTGCTGAGCTGTGAGGGTCAGTGGAAGGAAGCCTACTTTTGCGACACCGGGCTGAGTCTAGAGCAGCGTGGCCCGAGGGACACCGAGGGGCAGGGAGCAGCCTCCAGGGAAGAATCACCGAGCTGGGCTCCATTTTACAGAGCTTGTCCAGGGCAGTTGAGAGGAGTCAGGACATTCACCACCCATCCCATTATTTGGCTTGGGAGCATCACTAGAAGGTGAGAGATTGCTATTGCCCTGTTAGGTGCTGCCCAGAGCTGGGAGTGGCGGGACACACGCTCGTGTGTACGCACGCGTGCATGTGTGTGTGTGTGTGTGTGTGTGTGTGTGTGTGTGTGTGTGTGTAAGTAGCTCTTGCTGGCTTGGATATGGCTGAAATAAACCAGCACATCCTATGCCCCACCCCACAAACACACACTTGTCATGCCCAGGGAAATTTTGGCAGTGAGTCTGAAACAGTACAACCTAGACAGCATATTAAAAAGCAAAGATATTACTTTGGCAACAAAGGTCCATCTAGTCAAAGCTATGGTTTTTCCAGTAGTCATGCAGGGATGTGAGAGTTGAACTATAAAGAAAGCTGAGCACTAAAGAATTGATGCCTTTGAACTGTGCTGTTGGAGGAGCCTCCTGAGAGTCCCTTGGACTGCAAGTAGATCCAGCCAGTCCATCCTAAAGGAGATCAGTCCTGGGTGTTTATTGGAAGGACTGATGTTGAAGCTGAAACTCCAATACTTTGGCCACCTGATGCAAAAAACCAACTCATTTGAAAAGACCCTGATGCTGGGAAAGATTGAAGGCGGGAGGAGAAGGGGACGACAGAGGATGAGATGGTTGGATAGCATCACCGACTCAATGGACATGAGTCTGAGTAAACTCTGGGAGCTGGTGATGGACAGAGAGGCCTGGCGGGCTGCAGTTCATGGGGATGCAGATACTGAGCGACAGAGCAGAACTGAATTTAAGCACTTTATGAGATGACCAGTAGAGGGCGTGCTCTCCCCAGTTTGGGGCAGAACGGACCCTCCCTGCGCTGTGCCCGGTGCGGGTCTGGCGGCCAGGCTCTCGGGGGCGTTAAGGAAAAGACAGATTTACTCGGAGGTAAAAGAGACACGAGCCCAAAGCAAAGTGACTTCAGGGACACAGGGAGCAAAGCCTTACCTCCAGACAACGGAGACTGTTTGAGGCTTATCCATTTAAAATGCAAATATAACCCAGGATTACACTTCAGGGCTTCCTGTCTCATTGAGATGGAGGGAGTTGAGAGGGTTTTGACAAACCAGAAGGTGCGGGTGAGGGCGTGCTGGGCTGGGTGCAGAGGCACGGGGGCAGAAAACAGTGAGACTGGAGCCTCAGAGGCGAGCATCACAGTCCTCCTCCATTCCAAAGAAGGGAAAACCCTCGTGTGCTTCCCACAGTAAGAGCTGAGAGAACCACGGAGGGGTGCCGCCTCCTTGGAGGTCTGCAGTCAATTGCATATGGACAGCCTAGATCAAGGGCTGTGGCCCCTGATGATTTTTCCTGTCTTTGAGTATTCTGAGGGCAGGACACTGCTTTATATTTCCAGTTCCTGGTGTAAACTCTGACACGACTGTAAATGCTCTGTAAATGCTAAGTGAACAAATGAATGGCCACAAGTAAGGCACCATTAGGTAAATTATAGTGTATCAGCCTTATTGGAATATTACACAATGATTTAACAATATAGAAATCAAATCATTATGTTGTTCACCTTAAATACAATGTTATATGTCAATAATATCTCAATAAAACTGGAAAAAAATAAAATGGTTACAAAGGCCATGTAGTAAAGTGGGAAGAGCTTATGATATATGTTGAGTATACAAATTGCTCTATGTCTGTGGACAGTTACTCATGATGTGAACTGAAAGGGAACAAGGAGAAATGAAGGGTTGTGGATGGGCAGTGGACTTGTCAGTAGCTTCCTTCCTAGTTTGTGATTTAATCTCCTTTGTTGTGGGTTGTGCAGTACACATAAAAACCATTTTTTTCCTGCCCACAAGAACAGCTCAGTTTTGTTCTTTGGTGCCAAAGTATGCTGACTCCTATCGTGTTTGCTCAGATCTCTCTCTCTCTCCAGAATTCATTAGTTTCATGTGCTGGTCACAATGTCCAGGACTGCACCCACTTGCACACAGAAGCAATCCATTGGATATTAATAATTTTACTGGCAGCTGCTATGAATAATATGAAATTCAAACACTTAAACTTCAGTTCCCCCAGTCAACTGCTTCTCAAGTGTTATCTATAATAAGTCCCTATTTATACTGTCAATGAGAATAATAATGCATCTCATTTGTTCAGAAGTGACCTACATAAATTTAATCCTCACCACAAACCTACAAGCAAGGAAATATTATTCCATCTTGTAAAGGAAGAAACAGAAATTCAGAGGGTTTCTATTACTGCCGCAAGACTATCGGCAGTTGGGTTTCATCATACCTAAGACTTTAGGTTCCCAACAGCTGCTCATGTTTTAACCCAACATACCATGATGGAGGCTTTCAAAGGGCTCACAGTACTGCAGAGGCAATAAAATAATGCACAACAGTAATATAGTCTAGACATCCCTGGAAGTCCAGTGGTTAAGAATCTACCTGCCGATGCAGGGGATGCAGGTTCGATCCCTGCCTGGGGAGATCTCACAGGCCTCAGAGCAACTAAGTCTGTGTGCTACAACTACTCAAGCCCAGGAGCCTGGAGCCCATGTTCTGCAACAAGAGAAGTCACCTCAATGAGAAGCCTGCGCACTGCAACAAAGAGTAGCCCCTACTCTGTGCAACCAGAGAAAGCTAGTGCAGCAATGGAGACCCATTGCAGCCGAAAATAAATAAAAAATTTAAAATATGGCCTAACTGTACAGAAAAGTGTCATGCATAACAGTAGCAAGCACTGCGTAGTTTTGGATGTGACGAATCTTCGCCCAGGGGTAGTGTCCTCAGGGACTCTTTTAATACTGAGCTGCTGACTGTGTAATGGGGAAGCTTTGTCCATCCAAAATCCCACCTAGCTGATGATCTGGAATTCACCTCTCTTGGTTTGGGGTCAAAATAGGTTTGAAGGGTCAAATATGTTGGGTGATGGACAGGGAAGCCTGGCATGCTGCAGCCCATGGAGTCGCAGAGTCGGACACAAATGAGCGACTGAACTAATGTTTTGAAGGATTGGGCTTTTGACTGAAAAAGAGGTCATTGTCACTGTCAGTTTTACGCATTATGAAGCTTTATGAAAATGTACTCTGTCCATTAATCTCAGGGGCCTGGGGCCATTTCAGTCCCTGAAGGAAGGAGATGTTTTCCTGAGGAAGAGATGTCTGCTTAAGCAGCATGTGTCAAAACCTAGAGCTGCAACCGGAAATCAAGTGTCTCCCCACTTTGGACAGTTCTCTTTCCAGTCAACAGTTCATCATGGACTTAAAACAATAGCAAAGAAGGGGAAAGTGCAAATGAATACATGGGACAGGACTAGGCAAAGGCTTGACCTGTTATTTGTCTCAATGGGGCGTGAAGTTCATAGACTTTACCTTATGAGTCATTCCCCCGCTTTCCTGACTTCCCTTGATTTCTCAAGGCTTTAGGGCCTCCAGGCCCATGTCCTCCTCCTGATTCAAACCTGCTCACAGGACATCCATAGATCTCGGTACAGATTTAAGACGAGGTCATTGCACCTTGAACCTTCTCTCTCTTTACGGACCCAAAGGTATTTTATCTCCTGTGAGAAGTCATAGAAGCGTTTTCCATGCTCAGGACGGTGGTCACCTACAAGAATGAATGACTGGTTCCACCTGCAGAGTGCATGGGGACAGGCACCTTGGTCCCAGAAGCTGAGGTTAGGCAGGCAGGTTACAGAAGAGCTGATTTCAGAAATGTGCCCCTTACCTGTGTACCTTTGCCTGCAGTGGAATATGAGAATGGTACTTTTTTCTGAATGTCTTTCATTTTACTGAAAATCTAAATGTAATTTTGGTGTTTCTCAATAGGATCTAAGAAAGGGCTTAACAATTTCCCCGATGGTTAAGAATCTGCTGGCAATGCAGGAGACACAGGTTTGATCCCTGGTTGGGGAACTAAGATCCCATGTGCTGTGGGGAAACTAAGCCCACATGTCACGAGAGAGGCCGGGTATTGCAGCAAAAGACCCAGCATGCCAAAACTAAGGCTCGATGAAGCCAAATAAATCACTAAGAAAAGGGCTTAGATGCTGAAGTCCCTACTTACTATAGGTCAACTGATAAATACCCAGTTTTGCCTTTCTCATGGGTTTTTCTGTCTCCAATGAGTCTCCTTTCTTCTGCCTGGTCATTAGTGACCTTTGATCCTTGACCCCCCTCTTACTTTCTGCCCTTTTTAAAAAAAAAATTGGGACGTATAATCGCTTTGGGCTTCCCTGGTCACTCAGTGGTAAAGAATCCAGCTGCCAGTGCAGGAGATGTGGGTTCGATCCCTGGGTCAGGAAGCTCCCCAGCAGAAGGAAATGGCAACCCACTCCAGTATTCTTGCCTGGAGAATCCCATGGACAGAGGAGCCTGGTGGGCTACAGTCCACCGGGTCTCCGAGTTGCTTGCATATATCCCCTCCCTCTGGGACCTGCTCCCCTCCCCTCATCCCACCCTTCCAGGTCATCACAGAGCACCAAAATGAGCCCCAGTGTTACGCAGCAGCTTCCCACTATCTGTTTACACGTGGCGGTGTACGCAGCAGCTTCCCACTATCTGTTTACACGTGGCGGTGTACGCAGCAGCTTCCCACTATCTGTTTACACGTGGCGGTGTACGCAGCAGCTTCCCACTATCTGTTTACACGTGGCGGTGTACGCAGCAGCTTCCCACTATCTGTTTACACGTGGCGGTGTACGCAGCAGCTTCCCACTATCTGTTTACACGTGGCGGTGTACGCAGCAGCTTCCCACTATCTGTTTACACGTGGCGGTGTACGCAGCAGCTTCCCACTATCTGTTTACACGTGGCGGTGTACGCAGCAGCTTCCCACTATCTGTTTACACGTGGCGGTGTACGCAGCAGCTTCCCACTATCTGTTTACACGTGGCGGTGTACGCAGCAGCTTCCCACTATCTGTTTACACGTGGCGGTGTACGCAGCAGCTTCCCACTATCTGTTTACACGTGGCGGTGTACGCAGCAGCTTCCCACTATCTGTTTACACGTGGCGGTGTACGCAGCAGCTTCCCACTATCTGTTTACACGTGGCGGTGTACGCAGCAGCTTCCCACTATCTGTTTACACGTGGCGGTGTACGCAGCAGCTTCCCACTATCTGTTTACACGTGGCGGTGTACGCAGCAGCTTCCCACTATCTGTTTACACGTGGCGGTGTACGCAGCAGCTTCCCACTATCTGTTTACACGTGGCGGTGTACGCAGCAGCTTCCCACTATCTGTTTACACGTGGCGGTGTACGCAGCAGCTTCCCACTATCTGTTTACACGTGGCGGTGTACGCAGCAGCTTCCCACTATCTGTTTACACGTGGCGGTGTACGCAGCAGCTTCCCACTATCTGTTTACACGTGGCGGTGTACGCAGCAGCTTCCCACTATCTGTTTACACGTGGCGGTGTACGCAGCAGCTTCCCACTATCTGTTTACACGTGGCGGTGTACGCAGCAGCTTCCCACTATCGGTTTACACGTGGCGGGGTGTATGTGTCGATTCCCACCTCCCAGCTCATCTCACCCTCCCCACACATCCACTCTTCTTCTTTTCTCACCCTGTCAATCGTTGATTGAAAGACAGTCTCTTCTCTAGAACAGTGATTCTCAGTGTGATTGGCAGAGAGAAACTTGAGAGTCCCCAGACCTTTACAGGGAATCCATGTCAAAACTCTTATAATAATACAAAGGAGTTATTTACATTTTTTTACTGGGTGATATTTGTAAATATGGTGATGTATATAACTGCCGGCATCTTAGCCCAAAAAGGGCTGGGACATCAAACCATACTATTGGTGGCCACTGGATTTTTCACTACCATGCCTTTGCAGTTTTTCAAAAAGTCAGTTTTACCTAAGAATGTCCTGGATGAAGAACAACAGCTATTGTAGCCCAGTCCTCGGGTATGTGACTTTTTAATATTTTGTGATGACATTGGAAGTATGCATAACACACTGCCACACACCAAAGTATGAGGGCTGTTTAGAGGGAAAGCCTGTGTACAGTTATTTGAGTCACAGGCCAAACTACCGCCTGATTTCATAGAGGAGCAGTTTCACTTGAAATGATGACTGACATAAATTACAGTTACCCAGACTTAGGCATTTGGCAGGTTTTTTCTCAAGAAACCACAAAGTGAGTCACTTCAAGAAACAATTGGCAGAATTTTTTATCCAGTGGTAAGAACCAAGTTTTCAAAATAAAATAAGCATTTTGGAAATCCCGCATCTGCCAAAACAAGATTTAGAATACATACATGGGCTTGACTGCTTCCCAATACTTGAAAGCCTTTTTAATGAGATCAGAGGTGACTTGTCTGGCATCATATGATGAAATATATCAATATTTGGAAAAGCTGCATACTTCAGTGAAATCCTATCTTCCAAATGCATAATATTACAAAATATTTTTATAGAACAAGAGAGAGCATTAGATTTTAATGTAACAAAGTAGGAACTCTGGTTTCAGATTTCACAGCAACTAACCTTTAAGATCAGAAAAGGCAATGGCACCCCATTCCAGTACTCTTGCCTGGAAAATCCCATGGACGGAGGAGCCTGGTAGGCTGCAGTCCATGGGGTTTCGAAAAGTCAGACACGACTGAGCGACTTCACTTTCACTTTTTACTTTCATGCATTGGAGAAGGAAATGGCAACCCACTCCAGTGTTCTTGCCTGGAGAATCCCAGGAACAGGGGAGCCTGGCGGACTGCCGTCTATGAGGTCACACAGAGTTGGACTGAAGTGACTTAGCAGCAGCAGCAACCTTTAGGACACTACCAATTCAGACTTTGGTATAGTATTAAGGAGTATCCACAATTATCTGAAAAGACTAGTAAAATGCTAGGAATAGCCACAATCATCTGAAAAACTAGTGAAAAACTTTTCCAAGTCCACTTACGTGCTAGGCTTTTCTTCAAACATGTCAAAATAGGGAATCTTTACAGTTTGAATGAAGAATCTAAGAATCCAGCTATCTTCTATAACACTAGACATTAAGAGTTTCGTATTCTTTAAACATTAGAGTCACTTGTCTCACTACCTTCGTTTTAGAAAGGTTATTTTCATAATAATGAAATTTATGTCAAGATATAATTATTTTTAAATGAATAGTTTTGGTTTTGTTTCTAATATGATTCACATTGACATATAACTCATAAAACAGAAGTTCTTTGGGATCCTTAAAGATTTTTAAATGTGTAAGAACTCTGAGATCAAAACCTTAGGGAGGGACTTCCCTGGTGGTCCAGTGGCTAAGTCGCTACACTCCCAATGCAGGGAACTCAGGTTCAAGCCCTGGTCCGGGAACAGGATCCCACATGCCGCATCGAAGACCCATCACAGCCAAACAACTACAAAATAAAAAAAATAAAAACTTTGGGAGTCTCTGCTGTAGATTAATCTTTTATCTGGCTTCTAGTCTTGATTACAATTTCCTTAACAGATAGTAACTTATTTATTAGAACATAAGACTAGTTTTGGGAGGATTTGGAGTGGGCAGGTCTGATTTCAATAGAAAAGGCTCCGCTGCCCTGCTCCCCAGTTATCTTCTCTGTTGACCCTCCACGGGACCTCAAAGTTCTCTCACTGGTATTCTTTTGATGTAAGTGACCTGAATGTCTCTCTTCAAATCTAAATTAAAAAGTAGTGATTGCTGCTAGTTACCAGTCATTAATGCATTAAAATAATACCCAACTTTTTGAGTGTTGACTGTATCAACCCTAATTCTAAATGTTTTTCATGTGTTATCTCATTTAATGTTATGAACATGTATTTTCAGTGAAGAAACCTATAAATTGTTTTTATTAAGCAACAAGGCCTTTAGGAACAATGACACATATTCTAGGCTGTAAGGGCTCACACAGGCACATGGTAGCAGGATAAAACAGGCATAGAACAGTCTGGAGCTTAGGTGGAGCATCCACGATGGCTCGCGGCGGGGCAGCCAGACTGGCCAGTGAGAGGCAGACACCAAAGCAAGGCGGGGAGACAGCCCTGGCTCCTCTGTGGCTCGGCCCTGACCCTGACCCTGACCCTGACCCTGGTGAGACCTGCCACCTGGTAATCCACAAGCCACTTCTCTCTTGGCTCATTCTGAAATCTTACAACCCTTTTCCTATTTCCCAAGTGTACTTAAGTATCAGAATTTTTAAAAAAGCGCCATACAAAATTAACATTAAAAAAATAAATTTATCTGAGGTCTGAAATACTGAAGAACAAGCATACAGCTAAATAGTACAAAGAGCAGAAATTAGAACATAAAAAATGACTTAAGACAGACGCATTCTGCTGGCAATACTCTATTAGTTTACACATATTTTTAAAACACATTTTTAAAGATATTTCTCCAACATTCACAAAAGGCAAAAGCTGTATTTGCAACATTTCAAAATACTTTTGAAAGCATCCAGTTTTTCTCAAATCACTCAATTAAAATGTACCCGAGTTACCCAACTCCATTTTTCAAAGATATAACAGAGAATCATATGATATTCTTGTTTGACATATTACAAATTAAACTGAAAATACAAAAAACTTATCAATTCATTTTGTGTTCTGCCCCACAGTATTTCATTCTTTTTCTAATCAACTAGGACAAATACACATGACATATATGTATATACGCTTTTCAGGAATAAAATATTCCAACTTTTATCTGTAATTTGTTCAAAACCTCAGGAACTTGACAAGGACATGATTATTTGAAACAACATTTGACAGTTTAAAAATAAAAACAATCATTTAAAGGAGGGACCTTAAAATATATTTTTGGCCATAAAATCTGTGATGTGATTATCTAAGGAAGTTAATGATACAGCATCATCTGCCTGAGCTATCACCAACTAAACAAAAAGGCTGAAAACAGACTTTAAATTCCCTGTATCTACAAGTAACAACCACAGTTGTTCATTCAATTGTCCAAGGAATTTTCCTCCAGCTAGATTTAAGTTCCTGTGCTACAATGATTTGGTCTATCCCCTGATGAGTGCATTTAAGATTCAAAAAATGATCTTTGAGATCAGATTTTACATTCATTATATACAGATGAGGAAAATGCTGCCTGGAGATTTACAGGGAAGCTAGAAACAGATCCACCAGGACATAGACCTGAAGTTCCTGATTCCCAGCTAAGTTCTTCTGGTAACACGTTCTCCAGGGTAAGATTCCACATAATTTACTGTTGTTCGGTTATGGAGATTGCTATAATTTTAATATTAAGAAATGCACATAGTGCACCCAAATCAGAATTGCTAATTCACCTCAAGGGTATTCAAGGGAACACCTGACTGGCTTTTTGTGTTTATGTGGACATATCATCACGGCTGTTTCAACGTCATTACTCTAAAGATGTTCCCTATCAGCTCGGAGAGCCAGGACGTGAACAACATTGAGATTCTCACTGTAAACAAAACGCAGTGGTAGGCACTGTGGAAACGCATTTGGTCCTATTTTCCTTACCCTGAGCACAGAAAACAGCAGGCTGTTCCAGCAGTCCGGAGCCCGTGCACATTTTGTGGTGAAGAAAGGAGTCCACGTGCCCAGCGCACTGAGGGAGCGCAGACGTGGGCACAGGACTCCCCGGAGGAGAATGGTCTGAAGAAACCATGTTGTAGAATCAGAACAGACAGCATTTCAAGAGGTCTCCCCTAATTGGGAACACCAGGTCTCCCTGAAGTTATTAGAGATTTCCTTATCTCAGGAATCGTCAAGGCCAAAGTGTAAGGTGTTAAACAAGACGCCGTGAAAAAGCCCCGGAAACACAGGGTGAAATGTTCTTAGTAGAAAGCTATATACTGAAGGGGGAAAAAAGTAAAAAAGGCAATGGATACAAAACCACTCAATTTCAAGTCGGAGTGAAAAAATATAGTAAATATAGTGTTAGCTTGCTTACAACGACCGGGAAGGCAGCACGAGACGGACTCAGGGCGACGAGTCTGCGTCTGGGCTTCTTCACTTAACAAGAATATAAGCCTAAGACCAAAGGTATGAGTTCCGTCTATACACTGAAGAGTTTTTATGGCCACAGACAGTACCTGTTACAAAGCAGTTTCTAATGAGAATGGTAAGAAATGGGAAAAATCATAGAGGTCATCTGAAAGTCTCATCCAGTAGTGCCATCTGGTAGCGTGAAAGTATCATCCTGGTATACTGTTTTCACACCGAGGGGCTTAGACAGTTGGTGTGAACAACGCTAAGTGAACTGAAGTACAAGTCGCTCAGTCGTGTCTGACTCTTTGCGCCTCCATGGACAGTCCATGGAATTCTCCAGGCCAGACCACTGGAGTGGGTAGGCTTTCCTTTCTCCAGGGGATGTTCCAAACCCAGGTCTCCCGCATTGCGAGCAGATTCTTTACCAGCTGAGCCACAAGGGAAGCCCAAGCATATTGGAGTGGGTAGCCTATCCCTTCTCCAGCTGATCTTCCTGATCAGGAATCAAACCGGGGTCTCCTGCATTGCAGGCGGATTTTTTACCAACTGAGCTATCAGGGATAGAAAGGGAGATAATTAGGAATATACTGTTCACTTGGTTCCACTGGGTAGCATGTTTAAATAAACAAATTGCATGTACTCCTATGCAATTTAAAGGGCATGGACCTCCATATTATCATTTTAGAAAGCCTCCTAAGCTTCTACTTTCTATGTTAAAATGTCAGCAAAAGTTCTTTAAATTAACAATTAAATAAAGACAGTAACTGCACTTAGGAGTCACATAATAATTTTCAAATAAGTGTCCATTCTCCATAACCTATAAACCAGGCTTTACTACTCAATTATCACATGATGTTACTTTTCCTTTCACATCAAATTGCTGACTCTGACTGTCTGGACATCAGGATAGTTTTTGACTCTTGATCTGTGGGGCTATCAACTGGTATCTGTAGAAAGAAGAAGAAAAAAAATTTACATTACGTATCTGGCATATGTCATTATGACAGATCCACAGTTGACTCAGGAATTAAAAACAAGCTGATTACATAGACGGGTTTACACTTATCCGCACACATTTCTCAATAGTATAATCATAAAAATATTCACTACTTACAGCTTTAACATCGCCATTTGTAATTCCTTTATTTATATTGTGTCTTTTCAGATCGGACTTGATTAATGCTGCAAACAGAGAAGGATCAATGAAGTTACCACAGAGTATATATAAATATACTTTTTTCTAAGCAGTGCAAAATCTTTTTTGACATTGTCAAATGTAGCACACTATAGTACCATAATATCCCATAACATTCTTGTAGCCTGAAAAAAGAACACTACCTAAGTCATTAACTTAATTAGCAAGTCATTTATTAGTGAACAAATACAGGATGCTAAGAACTAAGACACAAAGATGAACAGTGCAATTCTTTCCCTAAAGGACCCTCTCATCTAGGGAAGGGCTTCCCTGGTGGCTCAGATGGTAAAGAATCCGCCTGCAATCAGGAGACGTGGGTTTGATCACTGGGTCGGAAAGATCCCCTGGAGAAGGGAATGGCACCCATTCCAGTATTCTTGCCTGGGAAATCCCATGACAGCAGAGCCTGGTGGGCTACAGTCCATGGGGCTGCAAACAAGTCAGATACAACTGAGTGACTAAACAACAACAACCACCTATGGGAAACACTGGCATGCCAACACTTGTAACACTGTGTGGCCACTCCAGTAATGCAGGCAGGGGCAGGACACAGTGAAGCATGGGGAAAGCGTCTGTGCCAGCCGAAGGAAATGAGGAAAGGCTTATCAGAGGAGACACGTTTGAACTGGAACTTGAAAAAATGAGTGGGAACTTGTCAAGCAGATAAGAGGAGAGTGGGAGGCATTCCAGACAGGCGGAAGCCAGTACACGCCAAGAGATCGGGACAGGAAGAGTGGAGTCTATTCTCGGCACCCGTGGTGGTCTGTGATCGGTGGAGCATCAAGTACAAGAGGGAGACAGGAGACGGCAAGAGAGGAGGCTGGGTTGGCAGGATGACTCCGTGAGTGGCTGGGGAGGAGCTCAGTCTGACAGCTGTGTGTGGCGGGGGGGGGGGGGGGGGGGGGGCTTTTGATGAGTATACATTACAAACAGAAAAGTACCCAAGTCCTAAGGCAATAGCTTGATGAATTATTGCAA
>SJYC01016784.1:0-16233 GCA_006408675.1 Madoqua kirkii
GCATGATGGGCAACAAGGCTAGAGGCAGCAAAGCCGGTCAAGAGGCTTTCATCCTGCTGGAGATGGTAAGGCCTGAACATGTGAGAAATGGTGACATGGACAGAATTCAGAGATATTTTAGAATCGAACCAGTAAGCCTCAGCGGTTTGAAAAGATACGAAACATGGGGATCGGGAAGGGGGAAGTGGGCGACTTGCCTGGGCCACTGAATGAATGGTGGCTTTCCTGCTAGCTCAGACTGTGAGGAATCTATCTGCCAAGGCTGGAGACCCAGGCTCAGTTCTCGGGTGGGAAAGATCCCCTGGAGAAGGGAATGGCAACCCGCTCCAGTATTCTTGCCTGGAGAATCCCATGAACAGAGAAGCCTGGAATAGGCTATAGTCCACAGGGTCACAAATAGTCAGACACGACAGGGTGACTAACATTTTCACTTTCTCTGGTCCTACTTATTGAAACTGAAAATACAAAAAGGACAGATGTGGTGGGAAGATGGTAAGTTCTGTTCTGGACAGGTCAAGTGTAAAATCCCGTGGGACATTCAGGTCCAAGGATAAATATATGATTAGACATATTGGTCTGAAATATAAAAGAGATCAAGGTCTGGAGGTACAGATTTGAAAGTTACTAGTGTTAATGTGGTAGTTAAAGCCATAGACTACACAAAGAGTGTAAAATAAGAAAAGGGACAAATTGATGGGTAGTTAAATTGGTCATAAAGCAAAGTCGAAATGAAAGGTAAAAGTAAAATCAGTCTTAAAAGTTAGACTACTGCTTTTTTAGAAATTCACACTACCCCTTAGAATTCTGTTACTGATAGCAACCTTTTAGAAATTCAGATATTTAAACAAAGATACTTGGATATATGTAAAATGGCCTTTCTGAGTGCATTTAAATGATTTTAAAGAAACTAGTGATGTAACAAGCTCCCAATTACAAGCAGCTTGATATTAAAACATCACTCTTGGGCTTCCCTGGAGGTCCAGTGGGTAAGAATCTGCCTGTCAATGCAGGAGACATGGATTCCACCCCTGATTTGGGAGGATCTTCCATGCTGCAGAGCAACTAAGCTGATGCACCACAACTACCGAGCCTGTGCTCTAGAGCCCACACGCCGCAGCTGCTGAAGCCCGCGCCGCTGCTGCTGAGCCACGCGCTACCGCTGCTGGAGCCCGCGCTGTAGCTGCCGAGCCACGCGCTGCAGCTGCTGAAGCCCGCGCCACTGCTGCTGAAGCCCGCGCCGCTGCTGCTGAAGCCCGCGCTGTAGCTGCCGAGCCACGCGCTGCAGCTGCTGAAGCCCGCGCCACTGCTGCTGAAGCCCGCGCCGCTGCTGCTGAGCCACGCGCCACCGCTGCTGGAGCCCGCGCTGTAGCTGCCGAGCCACGCGCTGCAGCTGCTGAAGCCCGCGCCGCTGCTGCTGAAGCCCGCGCGCCCTAGAGCCCAGGCTCTGGAACAGGAGAAACCACCGCAGCGAGCAGCTCACACACCACAACAGAGAGCTGCCCCCGGTTTGCTACAACTAGAGAAAGCCTGTGCATAGCAATAAAGATTTGGTGCAGCCAAAAATAAATAAATCAATCCCTCTCTAAACTGCACCAGTGACTGACACCTATTGGTCTGCCTGACACTGTTCTACAAGTCCACTATATCAAAGATGCTACTCATTTTTTCACAAGGGTAAACTCTCTACCATTAATATTAACCAAAGGATTGAGAAACACCATGATGTGTTTAGAGACATTTTTTTTCAATGTGCATAAGTGGGCTAAGGAGTGGACATACATGTGAAGCACATTGCTTCACAGAGAACAATTAACACCAGAAAAGCAGAATGCACTGCGTTTAAATGGTAATTCCTCGGTTAAAATAAGACCTGCCAACAAGTCTCAGAAAAAAATATAAAAAAGAAAAGGTATCACCTTCAGCACACCTCAGCAATCTCTCAGCCCTTTTTCCTCTGTACAAATGACTACTGGATACAAATCCATCATACTCTCTCTAGTAAAACACTCAACACATGAGAGGCATTAATTAGCATTTTTAAATGATAAAACTGTCAATGTAAAACTGATTTTAAAGATCTTTCTTTTACACTTAATTTTCTGTACTTGACCTGTTTGAATTAACATTTATGAATCTTACTATAAGATAAAGTGAATAGAGAACACAAAACTGTTCCCTTTTCTGGTGCAACTCTATTTGATGCCTATGTGTTACTCTCATGGAAACTGAGAAGCAATATGGAATTACTTATGACAGATCAGTAGTTAAGGCAGTTTATGTACTACATTACATACGTTTAGTCACAAAACATTCAGTTTTTGTGTTTCGTTTTACTAACTGAAGGGAATAGGGGGAAACGCTTCCTTGGCAGGATTCTTCCTTGGAGGAAACAGTGCGCTCAGTCCCTCTGAGTGTAACGAATCAATGACAGTGACCTTGAGTGGCTGTGCATTTCCAAAGGAGTGCTTATCACTGCTAAGAGCTCATTCTGGGGGTTTCAAAAAGGATGACGAGGTGTTCAACAAACATAAAAAGAAGCCTTGAGTCACATCTTTCTGTTAGATTCTATCCTTGAATTAAGTCAGAGCAGACAAAAGAAAAAACAAAATCAAAAAAACAATCCCTGAGACTCCATGGCTTCTGTCTCTTATGCAGACAGCAGCTGCTGAAGCCCGCGCCACTGCTGCTGAAGCCCGCGCCGCTGCTGCTGAAGCCCGCGCTGTAGCTGCCGAGCCACGCGCTGCAGCTGCTGAAGCCCGCGCCACTGCTGCTGAAGCCCGCGCCGCTGCTGCTGAGCCACGCGCCACCGCTGCTGGAGCCCGCGCTGTAGCTGCCGAGCCACGCGCTGCAGCTGCTGAAGCCCGCGCCGCTGCTGCTGAAGCCCGCGCGCCCTAGAGCCCAGGCTCTGGAACAGGAGAAACCACCGCAGCGAGCAGCTCACACACCACAACAGAGAGCTGCCCCCGGTTTGCTACAACTAGAGAAAGCCTGTGCATAGCAATAAAGATTTGGTGCAGCCAAAAATAAATAAATCAATCCCTCTCTAAACTGCACCAGTGACTGACACCTATTGGTCTGCCTGACACTGTTCTACAAGTCCACTATATCAAAGATGCTACTCATTTTTTCACAAGGGTAAACTCTCTACCATTAATATTAACCAAAGGATTGAGAAACACCATGATGTGTTTAGAGACATTTTTTTTCAATGTGCATAAGTGGGCTAAGGAGTGGACATACATGTGAAGCACATTGCTTCACAGAGAACAATTAACACCAGAAAAGCAGAATGCACTGCGTTTAAATGGTAATTCCTCGGTTAAAATAAGACCTGCCAACAAGTCTCAGAAAAAAATATAAAAAAGAAAAGGTATCACCTTCAGCACACCTCAGCAATCTCTCAGCCCTTTTTCCTCTGTACAAATGACTACTGGATACAAATCCATCATACTCTCTCTAGTAAAACACTCAACACATGAGAGGCATTAATTAGCATTTTTAAATGATAAAACTGTCAATGTAAAACTGATTTTAAAGATCTTTCTTTTACACTTAATTTTCTGTACTTGACCTGTTTGAATTAACATTTATGAATCTTACTATAAGATAAAGTGAATAGAGAACACAAAACTGTTCCCTTTTCTGGTGCAACTCTATTTGATGCCTATGTGTTACTCTCATGGAAACTGAGAAGCAATATGGAATTACTTATGACAGATCAGTAGTTAAGGCAGTTTATGTACTACATTACATACGTTTAGTCACAAAACATTCAGTTTTTGTGTTTCGTTTTACTAACTGAAGGGAATAGGGGGAAACGCTTCCTTGGCAGGATTCTTCCTTGGAGGAAACAGTGCGCTCAGTCCCTCTGAGTGTAACGAATCAATGACAGTGACCTTGAGTGGCTGTGCATTTCCAAAGGAAGTGCTTATCACTGCTAAGAGCTCATTCTGGGGGTTTCAAAAAGGATGACGAGGTGTTCAACAAACATAAAAAGAAGCCTTGAGTCACATCTTTCTGTTAGATTCTATCCTTGAATTAAGTCAGAGCAGACAAAAGAAAAAACAAAATCAAAAAAACAATCCCTGAGACTCCATGGCTTCTGTCTCTTATGCAGACCAGGAACACAGAAAGAAACCAACAACGTAAAATACCAGGAGAGGCCAGTGCGGGCCTGGAAGCACCGCTGGATATTAGTCCCGCTTCTGTTTCTTTGGGCCAAGCCCCTTGGCTTGTCAAATCTTAGTTTGGCAACCAGGGGTGGACCCCAGGGGGAGCACATGTGGGGAGGTAGGGCTGAGCCCAGGGAGACTGGGCTGCAATAGCAGCCTCTGTGATCAGACAGGCCCTAGGTGCCAGGCCCTGCCAGGAGCTTCCATCAACCATCTCAGTTAGTCCTCATAGCAAGCCCTAAAAGCAGGCTTTTAATATCCTGTTAATATAAATGAGAAAAGGAGAATGAGAGAGGCTGAGTAACTTGTCTAAAATCACACAGCTAACAAGCAGCAAAATCTGAACCTGAGGCCAGTTCTGTCCATTCCAAGTCTTTACTAACACTTGTTACAACGGTTTTGTTTTCCAGGCATGGTAACTGTATTGAATTTGAAACTTCAAAAATGAATCCACAGATTCATACTCTTAAAGGCAAACAATATCCTGCCTTTTATTTCATTTTTCCCCCCTTGAGTTCTGCCATGCCTTGAGAAGCAACAGAAATAAAAATTAAATATACAAAGACAACATGACACCCTTACTTCCGGCAGGCATACACCCTACTTTACCTGTTAAAATGATGCCCACAAACATCCAGACACAGAGGAAAATGTTCCCTGTTCTAGGACCATATGCTAATATAAGCTTTCCTTGAGCCAATGTGAATAAGATTCCAAATATCTGAAATAAAATAAGAGAAATATTTTATTAAGATTTCTTTTAAAAACAAATACAGTTATTTCCCCCAGAACTTTTCTTAACTATTTTATTCACATGATTTGGCTTCTAGAAACATGCATGGAAAGGTGGAACTTTTAAAAACAAAAGCTACAGTCAAATTTATTATTCATTAGAATATTTGGTAAACTAACGGTCTCAGATTTAAGGGAAGTCAGAGGTTGTTTACCTGTGCGGCGGCATTAAGAAGACCGGATGACTCCCTTCAGACTCAGGGTAAGTGATTTCAACAGCAAATTCGAAACCCAACGGGAGGTAACCAGTCATGAAGAAACTACAGGAAATAAATTGAAAATCACAGAAGAAATCATTGGAAGGACAATGTCCCCCGCTGATGCAACTGCTTTACTTCTCAGACTTGCTCTAATTATCAAATAAGTGAAAGTTTTGAGGTTGGTGTGTGAAAGGAAGGCACTATTATGATTCACCAATTAACCCAAGGACAGGAGAACTGCAAAGCAAAACCGTGAACTAGGAAGCAAAACAAGTTCTAACTTTTTTTCCAGAGAAAAATATACTCTTGGTTTTCTAAGTCAGCTGTCTTTCTAGCCAAGTAAAGAGACTTCAGGTTAAGTAAGGCTCATCCATTTTTCACCTACAGCATAGCAAAAAATAACGTATACATTTATGTGCACAAGAGGGATCTTTTTTAAAGTTTAAAATATTAAAGGACGTCTGGATGAACTTTAAAAACTGGAAGCCTCAGCAGGAACACTTCAGAATCCTAACAGCACAGTCCCACTCCTTTCAGCGCGTGCGCTGCTTACCCAAGCAGCCCTCCGGTGACAAACACGACGCTAATGTGTCCAAGGCTCAGTGTGAAAGTAAAGATGACCATCCCAACAAAGGAAAGAACGTAAACAGTCAGAGTAGTATGTCTGAAACAAAAGCAACAGAACTGTCAGTGCTCTGACTCTCTTAGGCACAGAAAGACCATGTGGCTGATTCTGCTCTGTCCGTGCGGTGAGCAGCCCTTCAGATTTCAAGACTTACCCTTTCTCATCTATGGAAAACGGTTCCACCAGGCATGGACTTGAAAGGCTAAACTGAAGTTTCAAAAGTTTCAGTTTGCAGCTGACAACAAAAGTCCAATGCTCAAAGGAATACCCATGAGGATAAAAATCACTTTTATGGGATACGGATGGTTCCCTATCTGTATTTCAGGATTCAGATCAAATTCTGCCTCTTCCATAATACTTTTCCTAACCACTGTAGCTTACAAAGTCTCTCTTTTTTTTCAAACTCCCTAATCATTTTCGGTGTCCATGACTGACAACCTGACACCTATTTTAGTCTGTTATATGATTATTGAACTTTACTTGCATGAACACCTTAATTTTTCCCAATTAGACTGCAAGGGTCCTAAGGACAGGGATCAAATATTGCTTCCCACGATTCTTACCTAAGAGGGATGCAAATGACAAGAGCTTGGGGGAATGAACGGCGGTTACCCTGAGAAGAAAGCCAGGGCAACAAAGAACATCTGTATGCCAATCCGTTTCCTAATTATAAAACGGACCAAAGAGTACTGATAAATATAAATCCTTCACTCTCTCCATCGACAAATTTAATGGGTTTCATTCTAAGCTACCATTACATTACAATGAAGCCCCAGTAAGTGCTGTTTTAAATCATGTGAGAATTATCTGGAGCATTTTAAGATCAGAGGTACTTCGAAAGGGCTTAGAGAATGATATCAAACACCAAACATGTATCAAATACATCTTAGGCCTTGAAAGGTGTAGAGAACACAGTTCCATTACTTCATTCATTCACAGTTCCATTCATTCATTTCTCCCAAACACATGAGAAGTTTCTGTTTGCTAAGAAATGCAGCTATTCTTCTTCTATTCTTTTTAGGATGCAGCTGTTCTTTTAAGGCCCAGTGCAAAAGATGCTGCCTCGGAAAGCCCCTTTCTCAGTCTCCCAGTCAGTATTGCTCACTTTTTCTTTTGTACTAGCATTTTTTTTGGCTCCATACAGATACACGATATAGAATCTTCATATTATCTATTACAGTATTATAGTCAAGTGTTATTACAGTTTTAGGGCATTTTAGCCAAAAACTTTTTATTAAAATGCCTTATGCTCACCAATAATTTTTTAATAGGAAAAAACTTTTTATTTGTTTTTAAGTTCACAGCATGAGAAAATAGCAATATAAAAGTCTCTATCAAAAGTCAAATGTTTCTCAGAAAGGGCTGCTTTTAGAATAGAACTGATCTATTCTGGAGTGGTATACATGAGTATTATTAGAGGAGAAGAGAGTTCATAAGGTATCCAAGTTTTCAAAGTTGAAATAAATATGACCAAGAAGATAATAGACAGACCACTGAAATATTCAGAAGTGAAGGGAACCTAAGAGTGTCTAGAATGCAAGTCTTTTAGTAAAAATAACACTTTTTAAGTTTCTTAAAATGAAAAGTAAGGTTCCTTTAAAACCAAAATACCTTAGGATGTACCCCGTACACTTGCCTGCTTCACTTACTTGTACGTTTTGGTATAATCCAGCCACAAGCCACAAAGAATAGATCCCACCATTCCAGCTAATACTAGTATTAGCCCAATCCTTCCAGCATTCACTTCTTCTCCCTTAAAATTTTTTTCAAAAGAAGTTAATCAGACACCTCAAATTCAAAGAAATCCTTTACATTTTCATGCCTTCTCATGTCAATGGAAATAAGCAGATACAATTAAGCATACAATACAACATGAAGAATTCAGTATGTGTATTAGGGTGAATGGACATTCTACATTAAAGCAAAAAAAAACAAAAAACCCTGACATATGGGAGAAATCAAAAAGGAAATTTTTCTTGATCCTCCATGGTTAGAAGAACAATGATTTTTGTTAGAATTCTTAAGTAATTCATAGGTGTCTGAAAAGAAAGTTAATCTGATAGCTTTTACATATAACTGCTTTCTCTTTTCAAAAGGAAAGAGAAATCAGGGCTGGATATTTACTTCTTTATATTTGTGTTGGTTTCTTTTACATTTTTTGGTCTTGTCTCATATAACCAGTCACACTATCCCTTTAAAAAAGAATAAAGAAAAAGACAGAGGTATTGTCAAAACAATGACTTCTGCTTTCTATCTTGTTTTATAAATTGAATTAAATATAATTGAAACAAATATAAATCTTTCATAGCAACAAGGTCATGCGTCTTTAGTCTTATGATCACGTTTGCAGGAATTATATTGCTGAAGAAAAGTTCTCGGCCAGTCACGCAACACAATACTGGCAGAAGCTTACCTCATAGTGTGTCATATCATCTGATTTAATAATGTTGAGACTGAATAAAATGCTCCAGTCATGATACCTACAATAATACAGAGAAAACCATCAATGTGCCAGGTACTAGTTTATAAAGTGACATGGAGCACTCTGTGACAACTGGGAAAATACAGTGTCTTCTTAGTTGACAGAAAAATTGAGACCTCTCGCTGTTCCCTTTCAAGATGCAGACTGATCGATGTTGACACCTAAACTTAGGAGAGGTTACGCCTGTAGAATTCTGCCATTATGTCATTTACTATTATTCAGATTCAGACACACGGGCCAGAAATCACAGTCCCATGCATGACCCTGTGTGACAGCAAAGCAGCTGACTGCTTCCTGAGCACCTAGGCAAGTGAACGGGTGCTGAAGCATGAAGACAGAACCCCCGGTGCGGCCGTCTGGCCCCTGCGTCAGAGATGCACGAGGAAATCAGGAAGGCAGCGTCAATTAAAGAGTACTTTAGAAGGGAAAGTTAAACACAGATGGTTATCAGGAAGCATATGGCTAGGTTTGAATAATGGAGTTTCTTCATATATGTTGTATCACTTTAAAAGTCTAAGTAAGAGACCTAGCTGAAATTTAAGCTTATTATTTTTCTATTATTAAATAGTTCAAGCATACAAAATAGTGCGGAGACTATAACAAATACCCTTACTCATCACTCTCTTACAAACATTAACATTTTGCTATCTTTGCTTCAGATTCATTTTTTCAGATCTTCCTTCATCCTATTCTTCCTCAGAGGTAATCCCTACCCTGACCTTTATATTTATCACTGCAGATATTACAACATATGTGTATCAATAAACAACAGAATTATTCTGCCTGTATCTAAACTTTATATGAATAATATGGCATTGTATCCATCTGCAGCCTGCTCGTGTCCCTCAGCATCATGGTTGGGAGGTTTATCCATGTCGATGCTTTTAGTTCTCCTTCATCAGTTTTCTCTGGAGTCTACCAGTCCACCGTTCCAATATACCTCAGTTTAACCATCTCTTGTCCTAAGCAATAGATACTTTAAGGCTTTTTCCAGTTTTTCACTATTTAAAACAATATTGCACTAAATATTGCTTTTGTTCTTATGTATATAAGGGTTTCTCTAAGCAAAAATCTAGAAGTAAAACTTCTACTTTCTGGATATAGCCCAACTGCTCTTCAAAATGGTTGTAGCAGTTTACACTACCAACAGAGTTCCTTTACTCTACACTCTTGATAAATTTGTCTTCATCAGATTAAAAAAAAATTTTTTTTGCCAATTTAAATGTGTGTGATATTGTATCTCACTCTGGTTTGGTTTACATTTCCTCGATTCCTAGTAAGGCTGAGCATCATATATGAGCAACATACAAACATAAAAATGCCTCTGATTTTCCTGGATGGTTTGCTCTTTTCTTAGTAATTAGCAGGAGTCAATTTTATATTGTAGGTGCAAAGCCTTTGTTGGTTATATGCATTGCAGACATTTTCTCATGGTTTATGTCATGTCTTTCTACAAAATATCATTAGTTTAATTTAATCATATTTATCAGTTTTTTAATTTAGGGCTTTTTTTTTTTTCCATCAGAAAATTCTTCTAAGAATACTAAAGATGGTTTCCTATATTTGCTTCTAAAACATGAAAGTTCTGGCAACTTCCCTGGGTTTAAGACTCTATACTTTGACTGCAGAAGTGGGTTTGGAAACTGGTTTAGGAAACTAAGATCCCACCTGCCAGCCCTCAAAGCCAAAAAACATAAAAACCAAAAAAAAATTAAAGTTCTGATTTTTACCCTTTGGTCTTTAATCCACAATTCATGTTCTAACGTCACATTATTTCCCCTCTATGGATAATCAATTGTCCCAAGACAATTTACTATGTAGTTTCTCTTCTACAAATATCAAGTTTTCATATATGCAGAATGTTCTAGTCATCACGTTGTCGTTCAGTCGCTAAGTTGTGTCTGACTCTTTTGTGACCCCATGACTATAGCCTATAGCCCATAGACTATAGCCTGCCAGGCTCCTCTGTCCATGGGATTTCGCAGGCAAGAATACTGGAGTGGACTGCCGTTTCCTTCTCCAGGGCATCTTCTGTTGTTTGCACATATTCTAGTTTTCCCTCTCGCAGGCATGGACACTTAGTGGCATGGCCATATGACCATAAAAGCGAACAAAAGTGCTAGCTCTCCTTTTCTTAGTAATCATGGAAGCATGTTTTGAGATATCAGCCTGGATCTCCGAGTCATTTGCTGTCTGTTCACAGGGGACATGCGGCATAGGCAGGCTGTGCCATTTGATGTGGTAGGCCCTTAAGATTTTTTTGGTGGAGTTTCATTGCTAATCTAGCCTATGCCAACTGATACACCCGGGCAGGCCCCTGGGTTCTCTACAGTGTTCCAGTGATCTGTCTCAGTTCAGTTCAGTCGCTCAGTCATGTCCAGCTCTTTGCGACTGACTGTCTAACTAACAGTCTATCCCTTACTAACATATGGCATCTCATTACCACAGCTCTAGAAACCTCGATATCTGAGAATTAGTTCCTCACCCTATTCTTTATCAAAACTATCTTTGTTGCTCTTGGCCCTTACTTTTTTACCGGAATCTTACAGTTAGCCAAGTTTCATTACAAACCCTGTTTTAAGTTGGAGATTGCTAGATGAGGCTATGTCCAGAGATCTTATCAAAAACCCCTGGGTAGTGAGCCTTTGTTACTCACTTCCCATTGAGTTCAGGGATGCACAGAGACCCAGTCAGGTTAGGCTGAGGAGGCCAAGGAAAGCAAAAGCAAAAGCCCAGCTCCACCGCCCTGCACCCTGTGGCGTCTCACGCCTCCAGACTCAGCGAGGACAGCCAGAGTCTGGATAAAGAATTACAGTAGCAACGAGTACTGCTACCTGAATCTAGAGTGAGACACTTGTCTGAGTTTCACACAGCAAGTAGCTACAGTTAGGATATAAATGATGCTAAGTTTCTCCAAAGAGGACTAACACACACACACACACACACACAAAGTTTCTCAGTCTTTTTGGTTTCTTGAGTTTTGGCCACTGAAAGCCTGTCCTAGGAGTGTGGTGCCTAGCCAAACTATCCTCTGTGCAGGTCTGCCCCCATCTTTCTACATAATCCTAGGCATGGGTGGGGCAGACAAGTACACTTCTAGAAGGTGGGATATGACCCTTCCTCATTTGGACATTATGACCCCTTCGGCAATGAACATCAAGTCAACAAGCTTCTCCAACTATTCTAGGGAATATTTGAACTCTCTACAGTGTTTCCCAACTCATTCTTGCTAACTCCTTCAACAAGTAAACTCTGTTATGTTTACAGAGCCTCTCTATGTGTCTGACCTTTCCATCAACCCAAATCTACAACTGGCATTTGTTAACACAGTGTTCCTGTAAGGTTAACTGGCATTATTACAATGTTGAGTCCTCCATAAACACTTAATTTAGTCCTTCTCTTACTCTTTCAGTGTTTTATAATTTATAAAGTACTTCTTTTCAGTATAGCTGATTTGGGGGCTTCCCAGGTGGCTCACTGGTAAAGAACCCACCTGCCAATGCAGGAGATGCAAGAAACTCAGGTTCGATCCCTGGGTTGGGAAGATCCTCTGGAGGAGAGCATGGCAACCCACTCCAGTATACTTGGACGGAGGAGCCTGGCAGACTACAGTCCATGGGGTCGCAGAGTCGGACACGACTGAGCAACTGAGCCCGAGCACTAGCGTGGTTGATTTCCATAAAGTTCTTTTTAGTAGATTTATTCCCGGGCATCTTATACTTCTGGCCGCTGTTACAAAAAGTTATCTTTTTATAAGAATGCAGTTGATATTTTCACATTGTTAGGTATTTAATATTGTTAATTCTAATATTATATCAGAGAGTGTAGGTTCTCTTGCATTCGTTTGTAGACCATGGGTTAGCAAACATTTTCTGTAACAGGACAGACAGTAAATCCTTTCAGCTTTGCAGGCCGTGCAGTCTCTGATGCGGCTACTTGGTGCTACTCTTGTAGTTCAAAAGTAGCCACAGTAGAAAAATGTAAGTAAATAAAATGTTATTTATAAAAATAGGCAATGGCCAGATTTGGCTCATAAGACAGTCTGCTGACTTCTGATATGCATAGTCATGTTATCGTGAATAAAGCATCTTTTTTCTTTCCAATTCATGTACTTTTAATTTTTCCTGCATTACTGGACCAGTCAGGACTTTCAGTTGGATGCTGAGCAGAAGTGGTGACAATAAGCATCCTTGTTCTAAGGGATACTTCTTATTGATTCTCAAGGGTAATGCATCTGAGCTACTGTCTTTGGAAAGACGTTTGCTACAGGGTTTTTGCAGATAAACTTTGTCAGGTTCAGAAAGTTTATTTTTCTCACAGATGGCTAAGAGTCTTTAACCTATGAGTACTGTATTCTGTCAAATGCTTTCTCCTCAGCTACTGGGTGAACTGTCCTCTAGAGCACCCCCCACACCTGGAAATATAAAGACAAGTACAGTGACATCTGAAGGCAAGTAAGACAGAAATAGGGGGTACTGGCTAATGAACAGTGTTAATATAAGAAAGAATAAACAGTTAGAACAAATGTGTTGGTGCCTACAGTCGAAGCTACAGTGTTAGGAGGAATATCTGTCAGCTATGCTGAAAGATCTAGAAGGATCTAGAAGGATGGAATACTCCAGTTAGATGACAGCTTGCATAAGGTCAAAGATAGGAATTACTGACAACATTTTCCTTATGGCAGTCAGAATTGTAATTCACTAAGGACCTAAAAATACCCTGGAAGAAATCATGAAAGAACAAAGTGCTCTGTCTTTAATAGCTATAACTTGTTTTTGTTGTTTTAAAAACATGTTAAAAAGCTCATTCTGAAGTTTTTGCTTTCAGTTCAAAATTTAAGTTTATGACTATGCTATTATTATAGAGTTAATAAACCTATTTCACTATCTCATTAATTAAAACTCAAACCACTAAAGGAAAAGAATCTGCAATGTTCAAAGGTTTACACAGACATCAACAAAAATAAAAGAAAACCACTTACCATAACTGATCAATAAAAGGACAAAAGGAATGTTTTTAAATAGGTTCCTTATTGATTTCACATAGGAGTACTCTCCAGGTAGACTGTCTTGGAGAACTGCTTGAGCTTGGCTTGGTGATACTGAGGTTTTTCTTTGAATGCTGGCAACATACATGAAAAGGAAATTCAATATATGTGTTTTTCTTAGTAAGCAGACTAAATTTAGTTTAAGTTTAAAGAGGTAGTAAAAGTCTTTTGTGGTAAAGCTTTTCATTTTCACTAATTTCTAAGTGAAGAATAGTTTGCTATTATCATCTCAACCCTCTGAGACTGACTAAAACTCAGAGATTTGGCCAATTCACATAACTGAACTACAAAATCATCAATAATACTACATTAAACTTTGCCCAGGGATTATTTCAGTTTTAGTTAAGCAAGATTAATTTTTACTATGTTAAGCATTCTATTTCTAAATTTGGTTCAATTTGTAATTGGAAATAAGGTTAGATATGAGTAAGCCAATATCCTATTGAGCTTTTAGAGGGCTGCCTTGAGTTAGTACCTCTTTTCTCCTGAAACCTGATACAAAGTTTATCATTTCTAGAACTGAAAGGGTCCAAGAGGATTCAGAGCAGAACGAGGTCCTGCTTGCTGACCCACCCACATGGAAAATCCAGGGGTAGAGCTGAGACACATAAAAGTGTGATGCATGGTTTCTGAGATCTTAAGCTCTAGTACTGCTCATTTCTATGGAGTTATATCACACAACCTTCTCAGCCAGACAGTTAGAGACTGCCCTTTTGCTGAGCAACAGAGGATCTAACAACTTCCTGCAACAGATGGCAAAGGAGAGATTTCTGTAGCGTTTCGCTAGCTGGGAATCAAGACATTTTTCTAGAAGAGCTGATATGCTAAGACTGGTACAGCAGAAATTAAAATCTAGTTTGGGTACTGACTCAAAATTTTAAATTAAAATAGATGGGAAATGCTGTATTTCACTGTATCTAAAATGGTCTGATGTTGGCACTCAATGATGCTGGCAGGCATCAACATAGTTATATAGTTTTCACATAATCATGTCTAATTTCCACTAATGTTACTTGCCACTGGTATTTTTTTACTGATACAAGAATATTTAACTTGAAATCTGCCCTCTTAGCAAACTTTTAAGTGTATAATAAGTATTGTTAACTACAGGCATGATGTTATACAGAAAATCTCTAGAACTTTTTCATCTTAGATGCCACTGATGGATTTAGAATAAAGTAATATTTTCTAAAATATTAGAACTTCCTCTTTCTCTTTAAATAGTGGCTATTTCTTTCTTCCAACAAAGAAGGCCCGCTTTGCAGTTTGACAGTGGGCTAGATCTGATGGACCTGGCTATTGATTGTAATCACGTAGAAATTTCTTAAAAATACAGATTTTGAGAGTCTACCTAAGGCTCAATGAATCAGGACATATAGAACAGGACCTTAGAATCTGTATTAAACACAAAACTCAACACCCAGCCAGGTTTGAAAATTACTGCAAGAGAAAGAAACTGTTCTTAAACTTGTATACAATATTTTAATTCTCTAATTCTATCTGCTGCTAAAAAATTTAAAAATTACAGTTCTTTGCTCATCAAACCATGGATTAATTATGATACAAAGAAAACATCAAGCTAAAAGACTTCTATTATTATAGGTCTTACAACTAATTCAAGAGTCGACATAACTCATAAATATTTACTTTTTAATATCTTTACATTGGAGGACTGGTGGACATAAAGCATTTAAGTGGCTGCAATCCCTCCTCTTCCTTTCACCCTATCTGCTTCCTGCTCTGTTGAGGACGTCTGTTGTCCTTTCCTGACTCTGCATCCTAGTTAAGACAGGAGATATCTCTTTTTATTAGTTGTGGTAAAACAGAACTCACACAGTTTAAAACACCATTTCAGAGTGTAAAAACTATGCTTATGATGTAGTCATGCGTGTTCAGTGAGTCTTAAGTCTCTAAGATTTTTTATTTACTGTGGTGGAATAAGTCTAAAGGGCTCAGATTTGAACTCAAACGCAAAATGAAAACAAGTTCTGGTGGTCTGTAATTCCATTAGACTTGTTTTCTCAACACAAGGGTTATCTCTTAGTTTCAGGAAGTTAGCTGCTCTCCTAGACAATATCAAGCCTTTATCTACTAGCAACGCAATATAGTAAAGTCAGGCCTCAGTCTATGAAGAAAAAGAAGAATCAAAAAACCACTGACCTGTCACCCTTTTTACACTGCTTGTTCCTTTTTCTTTCTCCTTTGAAAAACAGACTTCTACTTTCTCCCCACCAAAAAGTTGTACAAATAAAATAATTAACTAATAAAACTGTTATTCTCCACCCTTGGCAATAGGCATGGAAAGTAGCCAAAGGGTTTTCGGGCAACACATTCAAATTTCTTCTCCTATGATGAATAAGTAACAAATCTACTGTATTTAGGATCACTTCTATTTCCTGAAATCAGATTATAATATTATCTTTTGATTTCATTATTAGTTCCTGTGTGATTCAAGCAGACATTACACATATTAACTTATTATAAGACAAACACAGGTTTTAATCCTGGCTCTGCCTCAACTTACAATGTGACTCTGAAGAAATCAATTTCTACTTCTCAGCTAAGGCAGATTTCTCATCCATAAAATGGAGATAATAACAAGCTGGTATGAGGATTACATGATATAAAATATGTAAAATAGTTTGTAATTACTGAGCACTGTCCTTTTGAGGAATATTTATTTTTAAAAATCAGAATTTTCAAGGAAGTCCCTGGCAGTCCAGTGGTTAGGACCTGGCACGTCCACTGCAGTGGACAATGGTTCAATCCCTGGTCAGGGAACTAAGATATCACATGCCGTGCAGTGTGGCCATAAATAAATAAATAATTTTAAAAAATAAAATAAAATCAGAGACTTTTCTCAGGACTTGAAATTCGGATAGACTACATAAAATATTTATCTATTAGAAGTTTAC
>SJYC01016785.1:0-47265 GCA_006408675.1 Madoqua kirkii
AATTAGGCATATATGTTATATATTTTTAAAAACTTTAATAGTAAATATTTTGACTGCTGCTAACTTTTGATTTCTGTCATCTATTCATTTCAGTGAATCAGGATGATAAGGATTTTAACTGACATACTTAAGTGATACAGTTTACTGATCTACATAAGAACAACTTTCAAATAGAACAGCATTATCACTTACACAGAATCTGAATTGAAACAGAAAATTGGACTAAGTAAAAATTAAAATGATATATTTGCGTAAGTAACATTTTATTAATGGAATTAGACTGCCTAGGCTCAAATTTTTATCTTTAGCATTTACTAACTGTGACCATGGGTAAGTTAAATTTACTTAACTTCTGTGCCCCAGTTTCTTCATCTATAATGATAATATATTGCTGCCCTTATAGGGCTGTGAAGATTAAATGAAATACACCATGTAGTACGTTTTTAAACATATTTAGGGCATATAAATCAAATGTTAGAAACTATAATAGTGTTCTCCCAATAAAAATGGGGTATTAGTATGAAATTCGGTGGAAGGTTGGGATCAATTCTTAGAAATGCTAGATGGATTACGCTTACAAAGGGTAATAGGATTACATGGCATGAATCCTCAAGTTAGTATTTTAGGAAGAAAGCTCAATACCAATTTGGTATATGTCACATTACTGAAAAGCATCAGCAAAACTAAATTATTTTTTAAGATTTGGTTGGTTTCCAAAGTATTTATGGGTAGAATTTAGAAGGAAATAGGATTGCCTCAATAACTGAGGAATTTTAAGAAAGTAGGTTTTTAAACTGTGGTGTTGGAGAAGACTCTTGAGAGTCCCTTGGACTGCGAGGAGATCCAACCAGTCCATTCTGAAGGGGATCAGCCCTGGGATTTCTTTGGAAGGAATGATGCTGAAGCTGAAACTCCAGTACTTTGGCCACCTCATGAGAAGAGTTGACTCACTGGAAAAGACTCTGATGTTGGGAAGGATTGTGGGCAGGAGGAGAAGGGGACGACAGAGGGTGAGATGGCTGGATGGCATCACGGACTCGACGGATGTGAGTCTGAGTGAACTCTAGGAGTTGGTGATGGACAGGGAGGCCTGGCGTGCTGCGATTCATGGGGTCGCAAAGAGTCGGATACGACTGAGCGACTGAACTGAACTGAACTGAGGTTTTTAAAGTAATCCAGATTTTCCTCAACAGGAATTATTTAGTAATAAGGAAAACAGGTACATTTTAAATTTAAATGTCACAATTTTAAACTATACTTGCATAACACAACTATATTATCTTGCTTTTATATACTATGTTTAGTATCATAAGATTACAGGTCACCAAACAAAACTTGACAACGAGCTTTTTTTTCCTATTAAATTTCCATTCCATTGTTTTCCCATTCTTCCTTCCCATTTCTACTTCCACTGTCTATTCATAAGTCATAAGTATATAAATAAGTAATTATATACATGAATAGCTCTCTTAATTTCTTAAATAACACAAGGTGATATGCCAATTGTCACACCTATTATTTTTTGTCTCTGACAAATAAAAATCTTGCGTTTGTAGCATCTCATATATATATGTTTAAATACATATGTGTCATATATATGATTTTATATCTAGAGATATCTTATATACAATCTATTATTCTCACTTCTCCCAAAGAAATAAGTAATTGAAGACAATAAAAAAGGAAAACCAGAATTTATGCAAAGATACATAGCAAGCAAAAAGGATTTGATATTTTAATAATTCCTATTGCTAATGGAAGATCCATTTATGCAAAAGGTATATAAACTATATTTCATATTTCATCTAGCAAATCAAATATGGATACCAGAAAAGTAGATAGAGGGTTTTTTTTTAAATATAGATTTCTTTTAAGATTTTGTTAGACTGCCAAAAGACTACAAGGCATAATTTGTCCTTTTTCAGTAGTCAGCACAGAGCAAACATGCCACTTCCTAACTGGAACATAAAAACCAACCATAGGTAGCCTGGACATGTCAGAATACTTACTTTAAATGCTACCAAAAGAATATTTCGTTCATTATTTTAAGGGAAATTAAATATGTGGGATGAGTTTCCTCTCCCTGGGTCCAGCAATTCATCTCTAAAGGTGATCTCTATTAAAACATAAATTTTCTCTGAAAACTGAGGATTTTTTAATCTGGTGATCATAAAACTTGTAGTTTTCATTACTATTATAACCATGGTAAAAATTAATATATAAAATTTAAAACTCCAGCTATAATTAAATTTAACTATAAATTTTAATGATTAAAAGACAGCCTTTCAACTTTATGGTTCCTTTCTTCTTCAAATCCATTTAAGATATACTGAGTGCCCAGAAACCATGCTAGCAGCTGTATTACTTTAAGCAAGCCTCAGCTGCTCTTTTCCCTGATATCAAAACTGTTTCCCATGAAAAACAAACTGTAAAAAGCAGACCTTCCCAAACCGTCTTCCAAACTGATGATGGCTGCTTGCAGCTGATCCTGACTGACTGCTTCAAGAGACAGGCCCGGACGGGAGGACTCAGGGACGAGAGGTGGCAACAGAGCTCTGCTGGAGTGGCCTAACAAGCAGACAGTGGCCACAGTTTGAAATTCTGCTGAACAGCTGGCTGCTGCCCAGGATCATTCTTGGCCAACATTGTCAGATCCAGTTAATTGTTAAATTGGGGGTCCCTGGAAGGATTTATCATTCAAAGAAAGGTGATGGCCTATTTGCATCATTGCAAAGCATGACAAGAACTTGTTCCTGGAGAGGTTAGCGTCTAAGATGCAGAACATGTAGACGGATATGCAAAGAGAAGGCAGGTAATATGCGTGAAACCAACAGTTATCAGGAAAGGAAAATTAGTAGGGAGATAAATGAGATGAAATTAGTCTTCCAACCCTGTACAATATTAAGACAGATGTAATGGATCACAACATATCCCTAGGGTTGCAGCATTCATGATCTAATCAAGAGAGTGAACAGCGAGAATGCAATAGGCAAACAGCACTTGAGATATCATCAGTACAAGTTTTCGGGGTTGGTTATTTTTATTTTCCTGTTTGTCATGCACTTATCTAGTTACGCTTTAGGGAAAGTAACTCACTTACCAATTACTGTTAAAATAAATAAAAGTGTGGCGACAGCTGATGTTCCATAAAACATGGTGCTGATATTATGAGCCAGCAACTGTGTGTTATTCTGTGTGCTGGGCACTAAAACTGGTGGCAGCAAAAAGCCAACTGCAGTCCCAAGCTGTAAAACGAACAGTTCCGTTAATTCTTCTTATAAGGGAAAAAAGTAATTAATACAACATAAAAAAGCACTAGTATGTGTAAGGTGCTTTCGTAAGCTCTAAAGAACCATGTTCTAAAGTGTTTTTACCATTCTACTATTAAAGGAAAATTGCTGACAAATGTCTTCCTTATTCAATAAACATTTACTAAGCTCCAACCACTCAAATGATGCTGCTATAAAGTTGTGTAAGATACACTCCTTACATTTTGGCTACTTAAATCAGAAAAGAGAATAAAAATACACATGCACGCACACACAAAATGCTGAGAAAATACAACCAACAGAATGGGAAAAAATATTTGTAAAGCATATATCTGATAAGGCTCTACTATGCAGAACATATAGAGAACTCTTACAACCCAACAACCAAAAAGACAAACATCCCAATTCAAAAGTGGGCAAAGGACTTGAACAGACTTCTCTCCAAAGAAGATATACAAGTGCCCAACAAGCACATGAAAAAATGCTCAATATTATTAGTTATTGGGGAAATGCAAATCAAAACTATACCCACTAGAATGGCTATAATTTAAAAAAAAAAAAAACACTATGATGTGAAGAAACTGGAACTGCGTAGTTACCAAGGAAAACAATTTGGCTGTTCCTTAAAAAGTTAAACATAGAATTACTATATAACCTAGTAATTCCTCTCTTAGGTATATACCCCCCAAACTGAAAACAGGTATTGAATATTGCACGTGAATATCCAAAGCAGTCCTATTTGCAATAGACAAAAGGTGGAAACAACCAAACTGTCCATCAATGAATGAATAAACAAAATGTGGTCTATCATTCAATTAAATATTATTTAGAGAATGAAATACCAACAGATGCTGCGGCATGGATGAACTTTGGAAACATGCTAAAAGAAGCCAGACACAAAAGGTCACATACTGTATGCTTTTATTTATATGAAATACTAGACTAGGGAAATCCATAGGGAAAAAGCAGATCAGTGGTTGCCAGGGGCTAGAGAGAGGGGGGAAATGAGGAGTGATTGCCTAGTGGAAATGGGTCATCTTTGAGGGCAGATGAAAATGTTTGGGAACTAGAGGCGATGGTTGTACAACACTGTGAATGGACTAAATGTGACAGACATGTACACTTAAAAAGGATTAATGGTATGTGAATTTCACCTCAGTAAAATGAAATTGGGCCAACTATACAAGCTGGAATCAAGACATTTTAAGGACTCATAGAATTTAAGCAGTTAAAGAAGGAGGGCATTGGAAATTATTTAAACCAACTTGTCTAGTTAACCTTTTTTTGCTAATCAGTAGGAAAACTAGTGTTGAGTCTAGTTTTGAGTCCTTTTAGCTAAACAAGCGTGTAGATTTTTATGATGTTCTGATTTTCTGTAACTTGAATAAAGGCAATTTATTTTAATCTACAACATTTAGACTATGTATTTTTATACTCAGATTTTTAAAAAATATACTACAAATACTAAATAATTACTTTTTTAGTTTTTTAATAGATTTGGGTTTTTGCATCACTTTTTAAAAACCCTAAAAATAACTTCATGTAAGCTTTTTACATAAACCAAAAATCTAAATCATTAATGTTTTTTTATCATAGGATTTTAAAAAATATTAATCATCATGCAAACTTGCATAAAATGTTAGTCTATAATGAAATTAATGAACCTTCAAATACCACATAATGAATTCTTTCTTCACTTAACTCTTCTTTAGTGAAGTCAAGTCTCTCAGTCGTGTCCGACTCTTTGTGACCCCATGGACATAGCCTACGAGGCTTCTACGTCCATGGGATTCTCCAGGCAAGAATACTGGAGTGGGTTACCATTTCCTTCTCCAGGGGATCTTCCCGACCCAGGGATCGAACCCACGTCTCCTGCATTGGAGGCAGACACTTTAACCTCTGAGCCACCAGGGAAGCCCTAACTCTTCTTTAGTTAGATGTAAATTAACAGTTCCTCAGTAAGGGAACCCTGTGTGTTTATAGTTCAGTTAAACTTTTTTTAGTGATCTAGTCTCAAGAGAAAGGCCAGACATGGCTTTGATATGAGAACTTATAGATAGCTAAAGGTCTATGGGCATTGTTCAGTTTTTATGAAGGTCTGCCACAAGGCTGGGTTAATACTAATGTGTGTACTGCTTTAACAATTAATGGTAAGTACAGTCAACTCTCTATTGGTGCTAATGAAGGGGAGCAATGGCTGGAGTAATAGACAGCACCTGGGGTCCTCACTGCTCTCCTTCAGTAGCACTGGGGGGCAGTAGGGTGTAGTGTAGGGTAGAGGGGTGTGTACTTTAGCTCATCCCAAACCAGGTGGTCTCTCACTTAGTTCTGATCCCTGGTGGTAGGTTCCCTTTGAGTCTTGCCAGTCAGTGGTCCTGTAAAGAAACCATCGCAGCTCTGTAGCAGTACATCTAGAATCGAAATCTTGCCTCTTAAACCTATAAATGGCAAGATGACTCTGGAAAATAAAACAGTGTGTTTCCTCTAGAATTTATAGATATTTTAGGATTGAATCTGACATACACACTAGAAACTTAGCATGAAAAATGGCCTCTTTGAGAAGTATATCTCTTGACTCTGGTTCATTCATGGGGCAAAAGATCTTCAGTGATTAGAAGGACAGGGAATTCCTATAGGAACCATGTTTTGTTCAAAGGAACCTATTAAAAGTAGGCATCAGGGCTAATCCACAGTGGTGTGTGTATTTCTTCTATTGTTCATGCAAACATTATTTATTAAACATTATTTATTAAATGTTTACTATGTACTAGGTGATATTCAAGGTGCGAGCAACACGTGGATGAACAGATACAACGTCATTGCCATCAAAAAGATGACATTCTAGTTGGGGAAGCGTATCATAAACAAGTAATATATAATCAGTAAAAGACTGGGTCATGTAAACATCTAGGGTATGAAAATTCCAGGCAGATCTCCAGGGCTCTCCAGATTTTTGAACCCCTGACGTATATATCTTTCCCAGCCTAAATTCACATATCTAGAGTTAACTGCTGTGATGGGTCAACTAGAGCATCTATTCATTTCTCTGTTTTTATCATCCCATTTAATCATTTAAGTATGCTTTATATAATCTGCTAACATTGTAGATGTATTAGTTTCATCTGACATACATACATCATTGCATTTTAATTTTTAACATTTTACTTAACGTCCTAGGATTGATATTGCATATATATATATATGTAATATATCTGTATACCTAGATACAAATATATAATTTATTGAGTGCTTACTATATGCCAGTCACTGTGCTAAGCACATGCATTATTTCATTAATCCTCACAACAGCCATGTGAGACAGGCAGTAGGGAGAAACGGAGTCTTAACGTAGTTAAGAAATCTTCCTAATATCTCCCCATAGCAACTTAGGGCTGAATCAGGATTCATACCAAAACTAGTCTGATTCTAAAACTTGAGTTTTTAATCACTTTGCTGTACTTTATAAGAACTCTTTAAAGCCACTTGTTGAGTTTTTAATATACATGTATGTCTATATGGTACAAATTATAAGGATATAAAATTTTTATCCCTTACACTGAGGTATTTTATCTTTCATAATGTAACTGAACATTAGGTTTATTATTATTAATTAGAGAAAAATGAAAAAACTTACAGGTAAAGGATCTATTAGGAAATTTTTACAGTTTCTAATATCTTTAAATTATTTCAACAAATTCGTGTTGTCTCTCCACTTTGTGTCCTGTCGTGGGATGGGCATGCAGGTAAAGTATGGGAGTGATGGCAGCATCAGGAAGGCTGCAGCTCCTCTAGGGTAACAGGAGATGCACACGAGGATGGTTCCGTTCTGTATAGTAAGGAGTGCAGGTGAAATGAGTGTCATGAGAGTGAACATGATCAAAGTATGAAGGATAAGAATGAAGTCAGTGTGGATGGAGATAGAGAGGTGGAATTTAACCAAGCTTAAATCATCAGTAGACTTTAAGAGAGTGAACCAACGTAACATGACTTTTGGTATTTTATTTGAAATGTAAGCCCCCAGTACAGAGCCAGATGTAATTTTTGGTTGCCTGTGCTGTGGCTTCCCTTTATTTGACTGGATAATAAAGAGTTGACTGTATTTTCACATAGTACTGGAAAGAAGAAAGAAAGTTTTCTTAATGTTTTTATGATTTTTTTTAATTAAAGGAGTTTTGCTGATTCATAAGCTGCTACCAGTATTTGGTTTTATATGTCTTTTTCCCTTTTTTTCTATCATGTAATAGTTTTAATATATGTAGAACTATCAGAAAAGTGTGGGCCGAAAGCTTCTTTAAAAACAAGGCAAAAACTTGACATTGCATATATTGTTAACTGAAAATCTATGTATATTTTACTGCCTGCTTTACCTTTCTGATTCAGGTGAAGTATTTGATTACTTAGTTGCCCATGGAAGAATGAAAGAAAAAGAGGCCCGTGCAAAATTTAGGCAGGTATGGAAAGTAGTTTTCAACTTTGTTTTGCTGATATTTTTAGTGATGTACAATGGACAGTATCACAAGCCAGAATTCAGAGTATATGGTACTTTAAAAAGAAAAATTATACTTTCTTTTTAAAGATGGAAACCTGAAAAAGAAATTTGTAAAATAGTTATATTTGGTTATTTTTAGATCACCATAAATAGTAAAATGTTTATAGTTGAGACTCTTATTAATAACTCTTTGATAGTCTTGGAAGTAGAGACCTAGAGTGAGATAGAAAATAAATACTTAAACATTTATCCAGGAATTATTATTAAGTATTATTACCTTTATATGTACAACATAACTGTGTACTGTTTTAAAAGGTTTTTGTATTTTTTTAAGTAATTAAAGATATCTTGCTTTTGGAACTCCTATTTTTGTAGGTTTAAAGACTATGATCAATTTTATTTAGTCGAGTAGGGAAGGAACCTTGCCAGTATGGAGAATATGGTAAGATATTGGTATTTCCAGGTCGACTTGATTATGATTTGTTACCTAAATGATAAAATAAGAAAAAGCAATTTAAGTTCATGTAAGCTTTTGTTTCTGATTTTTAGGAATGAAGTAATTAAAATTAGCATACTTTAAAAACTACTGTAGCAATGCCAGATTAATAAATTGTAAATTGTTCATAAAATTTACTGAAGTTTCAACAGATAACTTACTATATGCCAAACTTTGCCTTAGTGAATTTAAAATACTCACTTAAAAATAGTTCAGTTATCTCTGCTGTAAGCATGATTCTGCAATTAAAGTGATCCTGTAATCAGTAAAATTGGGTCATACTAATATGAAATGTTCCACTGTGAGACTTACATATATGTTAACATATAAACAATTATAGAAGTCCTAAAGAAGATGGGAGGAAAATACCTTTTTGACTATTTTGTTGACATAGCACTCTCCGAATTAATCATGGAGTGAGTTTATTTTGGGAAACATCTATTATTAATATCTCACAGAGTCATTATTTTTTGGAACACAATATATAAAATGCTTTAGACCAAAGATACATACAGCCATTCATTATATTTGAAATGGATCTTAGAAGCATTTGACTTAAAATAGCTGGATCTAAAGACAACCGGTAATGAGGAAGCAATATTGAGAAGCTGGACAGCGATCAGCCAGATACTGTTAAGTTCTTTGCTATGCTAGGTTGCAAGTCCAAGTTTACTTAAATAAAGAACTACAATCGTCACTTCAAATGTCGTCGTTCTCTCCATCTCAGTCACTCTAGCTTTAGTAGCCAACTAGGAAGAAAATTCCAATTGACAGTAGATATTTCCATTGAAATCTAAATCGGTATTTGAAGGACTGTCACTGCTCACTCTTCTTTTTAGTTGGTTGGTTTTATTTCTTTATTATTTAAAACATACTGTGGTTGAAAATTGTACTGGGTACTATATGGAATTAGAGAAGGTGAAAATGCCTGCTGTTTTAAAGAGCTTACTCCTCTTTACTGGCAGGTGTGAACAGGATAGGAGGCTAGGACACAGATATTTTCATAAAGATCCAAGTAATTATTAAGTGGCTCTTTTTATTTTTTTAATGAAATCTGGATTACTTTGAAATGAGATGAGAGGTTGAATATGAAATGAATTCTATTTAAAATGTAAAACAATGGAAGTTTAAAAAATAATTCTCTATTATAAATATTAAATGTATTTTACTATCTATATGTGCTCCCCCCAAATTAAATAGGTAACCAACTCACATTTTAAAAAACAATGAAAACACATACACCATTTTGTAGTTATTTGTCAAAAACTTGTTTTTGTTTTTATATTTATTTTTGCTAAGTTTATTTTTCTTTATAGGTTTAATTAAAACTCTAGTTAATATATATTTATTTTATTTTTGTTTGCTCTGTATTTCATGCAATTACTTTTAAGAGTTTAACAGTGAAGGGGAATATATTAGTAAGGGTATATCCACACACCTATACATGTATATCCTTGACTCTACCATGAATTATAGCAAAGACACTATGACAGTTTAGGACCAATTTAGCAGCTATTGCTCCTCTGCATTCCCTTAAGATTTGAAGGCCTACAAGAAAATCATAATGTTGATTCAGCCCTCCCAATATTAAGGCTACAACTTGAAGCTTGGGAATTCCTGACCCACTTATAAACAATTGCAAAGCAAACCCCACAGTTGCACCTCATGGCAAAACATTGACATGTCTTAGGGTCAGTGCAGGACTTACTGTCAATCATGTTTTTGAGATCCGTAACAAAAGGATCATAAAGAAGTTCGTACATTGCATTTGTGGAGGTATAGAAGGTTTGAGATGGGAGGGTCTGGCCATAGATTAATGCAGTAAAACTTGGATTTGTGGATGGAGATTCTTACAATGAGTGAGTCAGAAGCCAGAACTTCTTTCATTGTAGAAATTGTATCCTACTAGATCAGTGTGGTGGTATTATAAATTGTCTTTCCCTTCTTAAGTCTTTAAGACACAGGAGATTCTTATTCCAGAAGTGTCTGTAGAACTGCTTTCATAGAAACTATCCTGTCTAAGGTGAAGTTCATGTTTGGTAACCATATCTTCTGTAGCATGCCTTCTTTATTGTATCAAGAGAAGGTGACTTGAAAAACATAATGTTACCAGCAAAGTTTGTCATCTGTGATAGAAAAATAGCCTTATAGTATGAACATCCTATGGCCTATATAATATATTCAGTAAGTTGAATTAATATTTACATATAAATGTATATCTCTTAACTAATGAACATATTTTGGTGAAAATTAGATATTACAATTTGAAGCATATTGCTTAAGAAAATGAATGCTACGTATTACTTGTAGGGTTCTGCTGTATTTGGGGGACTCACACTTAAAATTGATTATAATCATTCACAGTTGTTCTGCTCAAAAACATTCCATGGTTCTGTAGCACCTGCTTAGTTTGGAATTCAGAGTCTTTTATCAACTTGCCTGTCCAGGTTTAACTCCCAATATTACCATTTTCCAACCTATTTTTAAGATACATTGTGTTGCCTCCACAGTAGGCATTTCACCCCCTTACCCTCTACATCCCCATCCCCAAGCCTCCACATTTTAAAATATTTCTGTCCTTCTTGTTGGCTTAGGTCAGATGTTAATATCACCTGCCAACTGGAAATTATTCTTTATTTTTATTAGATTCCTTTGCTTCTTTGTACATCTGCTTCTATGACTCTGCCTTGTTATATATATAGTTACTTATATACATATTTTTTCCTCCTAATCAGACTGTAAACTCCTTAAGGACAGGGTGCACATTTACTGTTCATTTTTGTGTTCCCCTTGCAACTAGCACATTTTCTTGCACATAGCAGGTACTCAATAAACTGTTGGATCAAACTGACTTAGTAGAATTACATCTTACTCATTGTATGTTGATTTTGTTTTGAATTCATGTCTTCTCTGTCTTTGAACCATTTTAATATACATTAGAATAATTTTATAATACTGAAATAGCAGCTTCACTTGTACTACTTCGAATTTTTTTTTTTTCCTAACCAATATCCTATTAGCGTGGTCATACTTCACATCACCTTTAGACTTTTAAAAATCTCATTTCTGTCCCCATTTGTAAATGCCTAACCAGTACTCAACATTCAGACTGTGTTTACATTTAACTGACTCCACAGACCTGATGTTCTGCTGTGCTAAAATGGCCATACACGTATGTACAAAGTAGCTCTTACCTGATTGCTATCAGATAGTTTCCATTTCTGTATTTTATGTAATAAAAGTATATAACTATTATAGAATTGCTTATAATCTATTTCTCACTTGTATCTTTGGCCCTTAAGCCATTGAGTTTTTTCCTGTTTAGCCCTTATCCCCAAAGAGCCCTAGGTAATAGAAATTAAGACTGCAAGGGTTATCCCTTGCAAGTTACAAGGGTAGAATACTTTGCCCAGCTGAATTAGTGACAAGTTTAAATTTATATTTCATTTTTATCCCTTTTCTTTTGAAAATTAGGTTTCCTTTTAAGGCTCAAAAATTTTCCCTTTGCTTTATAATACATGAACAGACAAAAATACAGTATTGCTAAGTGCCCTGTTGATAAATTTTTGTCTGTTGACCTCCCTGAGAAACATGCCTTGAGCACATTTAATGTAATTCCTAAAATAGAATTTTGCATTTTGAACTTAAGCCAATTATCTTGAAATGCTGATTCATGTGTGCCAAAATTCTTACTCCAACGGTGGAGTAAATCATTTGACCCAAAACTATGAAGTATACGTTTGATTGTGTAAACAGAGAAGTATAACAACCTATACGAAAAATCTTCATGCACTCTGATAAATATTTAGTATATTTTAGCAAGAGAACACTACTTTTCCACATTGTCTGAATTTAAAAGTGAAAATTTCATCACTTTAGCATGTATGGTTTTCTGAACTAAAGGAACAGTGAAATTACTAAATGTAACTTTGAAATCCAAGCTAGTGACTTCTCTAACTGGAATAATAATTTGGAAAAATGGATGCTTTTACTATAATAATTTTGAATCTTTTACCCAAATATTTATTTCAGATTGTATCTGCTGTACAGTATTGTCATCAAAAGTGCATTGTTCACCGTGATCTTAAGGTAAGCAACTGGTTTTATAACAAAAATTTCTTATTATTAACAGATTTTGATAATGTTAGAGCTATTTTTTTGATTGCATGATTGTGCCAGACATTATAAAAGAAAATTAGCTTTTATTTAATTTTTACAGCAGCTTTTTATAAAAGGCAGTATTTTCTTTCTTTTTTTTAAATTGAAGTATAGTTGGTTTACACTATTATGTTAGTTTCAAGTGTACAGCCATTCAGTTATATATTATACATATATTTTTTTCAGGTTCCTTTCCATTATAGGTTATTACAAGATATTGAATATAGTTCCCTGTGCTATGCAGGGGTCTATTTTATATATGGTATTTTGTATCTGGTAATCCCATACTCCTAATTTATCCCTCCCCTCTTCCTTTTCCCTTTGGTAACCATAAGTTTGTTTTCTGTGTCTATGAGTCTGTTTCTATTTTGTATATAGATTCATTTGTATTATTTTTAGATTCCACATATAAATGATATTATATAATATTTATGTTTCTTTGTCTGATTTACTTCACTTAGTATGATATTCTCTAGTCCATCCATATTGCTGCAAATGGCATTATTTCGATCCTTTTTATGGTGAAGTAATATTCCATTGTGCATGTACACACACAGACACACACACACACACATACACACACACACAGACACACACACACCCTGCATCTTCTTAAGCCAGTTTTCTGTTGATGGACACATGGGTTGTTTCTGTATCTTGGTGTGTGTGTATCTTTTCAAATTGAGTTTTTGTGTTTTCTGGATATATGCCCAAGAGTGGGATTGCTGGGTAATGTGGTAGCTCTATTTTTTAGTTTTATAAGGAACCTCCTTACTCTTCTCCATAGCCGATGCACCAATTTACATTCCCACCAGCAGTGTAGGCAGGTTCTCTTTTCTTCACACCCTTTTAAGCATTTATTAATTGTAGTCATTTTGATGATAGCCATTCTGCCCATGGTGAAGTGATAACCTCATTGTGCTTTTGATACACATTTATATACATTTTTCTAATAATTAGCAGTGTTGAGTATCTTTTCATGTGCCTGTTGGCCATCGTGTATGTCTTCTTTGGCGAAGTGACTGTTTAGGTTGTCTGCCCATTTTTTGATTGGCCTGTTGGTTTTTTGTATTATTGAATTGTATGAGCTGTTGATATATTTTGAATTTTAACCCCTTGTTAATAAAAAGTTTAAAAATTTGCAAATAGTTTATCCCATTTCTTGATACTTTTTTTGTTTTGTTCATGGTTTCCTTTGCTGTGCCAAAGCTTTGAAGTTTGATTAGGTTCCCTTTATTTTATTTATTTTTGCTTTTATATCTTTTGTCTGGGGGAATAAACTTAACTAAGGAGGTGAAGACCTAAATGCACCTATAACACTGAAATCTGTAAAATATTGATAAAGGAAATTGAAGATGATCCAAAGAAATGGAAAGATACCCCATACTCTTGGATTGGAAGAATTAATATTGGTAAAATGCTGCACTCCTCAAGGCAATCTACAAATGTAATGTAATTCCTATGAAAACTTCCATGGCACTTTTCACAGAACTAGAACAAATAATCCTCAAATTTATATGGTACCACAGAAGACCTAGAATTGCCAAAGCAATCTGGAGAATAAAGAACAAAGCTGGAGGCACAGCCCTCCCAGACTTCAGGTGATACAACAAAGTTACAGTAATCCAAACAGCTTAGTATTGGCATAAAAGCAGACATATAGATCAGTGGAACAGAATCAAGAGCCCAGAAATAAACCCGCACACCTACAATCAATTAATCTATGGCAAAGACAAAGGAGGCAAGAGTATACAGTGGAGAAAAGACAGTCTCTTCATCAAGTGGTGTTGGGAAAGCTTGACAGCTACATTTAAGTCAGTGAAATTAGACCACTCTCTCACACCATATACAAAAACAAACTCCAAATGGTTTAAAGATCTAAATACAAGGCACGACACCATAAAACTCCTAGAAGAGAACCGAGGCAAAATACTCTGACATAAATCATAGGAATATTTTCTTAAAGGGCAGTATTTTCACTGAGCAAGTAAAGAAAATGTGGATGAGAGGTTATCTAGCATTAAAGGTTAAGAGGATTTGATTCTGTTAATTAGCTTCTCTTAATACATAAATGTGTAACTTTGTCCCTAATTAAAAATGCTGGAGGCCCCATTCCATCAGAAGCAAGGTCAGGGTACAAATCCAGGTTTGTCTGATGTAAGAGCCAGTGCTCATCCTTACACTGAAATTCAGAGAAATATTAGGAAAATTTTAAATGTTTTTATGAATCCCTGGTGGCTCAGTTGGTAAAGAACACACCTGCAATACAGGAGGGCCCGGGTTTGATCCCTGATTTGGGAAGATTCCCTGGAGAAGGCAGTGGCTACCTGTTTCAGTATTCTTGTCCAGAATCCCATGGACAGAGGACCTTGGCAGACTACAGTAGTGTGGTCTCAAAAGAGTCTGACACGACTGAGCGACTAACACTGCTACTACTATGAATATCAAATGCGTGTGATTAGCATAAACTAGCATACTTTAGACTAAGTTATGTGTGATAGTCAAGAAATGATGGTAGCAATGAACATGGGAGGGCACATACCTCTTGGAAGAACTGATTTCATTTTCTTTAGGTAGACTGAGAAGACAGATGGCTGGATCACATGGTATTTCTAGTTTCAGCTTTTGAAGAACCTCTGTACTGTTTTGAAGAATGGCTATACCAATTTACAGCCTTCCCAACAGAACACAGTGTTCTAGTTCCTCACATTATTGATGACACTTATCTTTTATTTTTTTTCATGTACCTATCAAGTTGTGAGATAATAGCTCATTGTGGTTTTGATTTGCATTTCTCTGATGATTAGTGATGTTGAGCAACTTTTCATATACCTGTTGACTGTATGTCTTCTTTGGTAAAATGTCTGTGTAGATGTTTTGCCAATTTTTTAATCTGGTTGTTTGGTTTGAAGTCTGACACTGTATTTTGCTCCATTTTTTCTGAGATTTTAGAGTTTCTACTGCTTCAGATATTTCTGTTTCTCATTTTCCTCCCTCAGCTATTTTAAGGGAAATCACTGCTGCAAAGAAAGAGAAAGAAGAGAGCTATTTATTTATCTGCCTGTGTGTTTGACTCCTAGTTTGTCTCATTTCTTAAGTGGAATATATCTGCAAAAAAAAAAAAAAAAATTCATCACCATGTGTTTCTCCTCTAGTCCTGTGGAGGGAGTTTCCTGTATGCACTTGGGAGGAAACCTCAAAACTCTCTCCAGCTCTCCCCTTCTTGGGCAGCCTTGGGTACTTTGCTCTCTATCCAGATATCTTTAGAGAGACTGAGCTAGGTCTAGCTTGCTCCCAGAATGCCACAGAAATTTGCAGTCACCAGACCCTTGAATCAGAACATCACAGTAACCTGGTCTTGTCACACAGTCCATAATGTGATGAACTAATATAAATCTTTCAAATCTGTTTGCTGTTAAAATATACCATATTTTTTGCATATTTTGGGTATTATCTGTATCTTTATTTCCTAAAACAAGATGAAAGCAAACACCCCAAACTAGTATTCCTTAAGAAAAGAAGGAGGTAAGGGAAGGAAGAAAAATATGATGGGCTGAATGCTGAGCTCTACTGACTGTTGGACCCTTAAGTGGTATAGAGAACTCTGGATTTATTTTAGTAAAATTTTACTCCTTTTTGTAACCTGATAAAACACATCTACAAACTAAGTGATAACTTTGTTAGTCTGTCAGTTTAGCATAGAATGAAACAAAACATGTACAAAACCAAATCCTTTATTGAATTACTTGCATGTATAAAAGGTACCTTTAAATGTTTTTTGTTAAATGTTTCTGATTCAGGAATATTTTAGAAAACCCGTTTTTTCAAAACATAGGGAGAAATCTCTTCTTTCTGCCATAATAAACCTCCAGTAAAACAATGTAGTTTTTAGAAAATTAAAAAGAGGCTTAAAACAGATAAAACCTAATGGAGGCTAATGTTGTACTGTTTTCTTTTACTGGAAGAATAGAACTTTGTTCAGGATGCATTTTGCAAGAGAGGACAAGGAATGAATTCATTAGTCATGGAACCCCTTACTTGCTTTAACTAGTGATACTCTATTAACAGAGCATATTTGGGTAAATTGGTTGGTTTAACCTCATAGTGTATTAGTGCTTTGTTGACTTATGTTCTTTAGAATAGGTCATATTAAGGTACAATTCCAGGATGTTTCTTACCATAAGGAAGAAAATTAGGCTTAAAATGACCTCTGGGAGAAAATAGTTTTTAAATAAACTTTCTTAAACAGTTACACACGTGCATGCATACTAAGTTGCTTCAGTCATGTCCAACTCTTTGCATCCCTATGGACTGTAGCCTGCCAGGCTTCTCTGTCCATGGGATTCTCCAAGCAAGGATACTGGAGTAGGTTACCATGCCCTCCTCCAGGGGATTTTCCCGACCCAGGGACTGAATCTGCGTCTCTTACATCTCCTACATTGGCATGTGGGTTCTTTACAACTAGCACCACCTGGGAAGCCCACAGTTACATATATGCATATAAATGAAACCTTCCTATATCATGTTAAAATTCAGTCTTTGTCGTTGTTGCTCAGTCATGTCTGACTCTCTGCAACCCCATGAACTGCAGCACACCAGGCTTCCTGTCCATCACCAACTCCTGGAGCATACTCAAACTCATGATCATCAAGTCAGAGATGCTATTCAACCATCTCATCCTCTGTGTCACCTTCTCCTCCTGTCTTCAATCTTTCCCAGCGTCAGGGTCTTTTTCAATGAGTCAGTTCTTTGCGTCAGCTGGCCTAAGTATTGGAATTTCAGCTTTAGCGTCAGTCTTTCCAGTGAATATTCAGGGTTGATTTCCTTTAGGATTGACTGGTTGGATCTGCTTACAGACCAAAGGACTGTGAAGAGTCTTCTCCAGCACCACAGTTTGAAAGCATCAGTTGTTCAGCACTCAGCCTTCTCTGTGGTCCAACTCTCACATCTGTCCATGATTACTGGAAAAACCGTAGCTTTGATTATATGGACTTTTGTTGGCAAAGTGACGTCTCTGCCTCTTAATGCGCTCTCTAGGTTTGTCATAGCTTTGCTTCGAGGCGTCTTCTGCTTTCGCGGCTGCAGCCACCATCTGCAGTGTTTGCAGTCTGTCACTCTTCCATTTTTATGCACCATCTATTTGCCATGAAGTGATAGTGTTAAAATTCAGTCCTATAGAGATGCAATCCTGAACAACTAGATGTTGAAGTAGTCTACTGGGCTTCTCAGTTTGATGTTATATTTTAAAATGAAAGACAAGAAATTAGGAGATTGAGATGGACGTGTATACACTATTATATGTAAAATAGATAACTAAAGAGAACCTACTATATAGCACAGAGAACCCTACTCAATGTGCTGTGGTGACCTAAATGGGATGGAAATCCAGAAAAGAGCAGATATATGTATGCGTATAAATGATTCACTTTGCTGTACAGCAGAAGCTAACACAGAACTGTAAAGCAACTAAACTCCAATAGAATAGCAAATTTTAAAAAAGTAACTGTGAGGTAATAGATGTGTTAATTAACTAGATTATGGTAATCATTTCACAATGTATAGGTTTATTGAATTATTGCTTTGTATAGCCTTTTTAAAAGTAATGCTGTGAAGCCTAAATATATTCAATTTTTGTCAGTCATACCTCAGTGAAGCTTGGAAAAAGTTTTTAAATAATAAAAAATTCACATAATCTTAAAAAGAGAGACAAGAATACATGTTTAAGATCTGAACAATTATAATGAACATTTTTTTTTATGTAGGCTCTTTACATTGTCCTTTTTATTATTTTCTTCTTAGGCTGAAAACCTTCTCCTTGATGCTGATATGAATATTAAAATTGCTGACTTTGGTTTTAGTAATGAATTTACAGTCGGGAACAAGTTGGACACGTTTTGTGGAAGCCCACCTTATGCCGCCCCTGAGCTTTTCCAAGGGAAGAAGTACGACGGGCCTGAAGTGGACGTGTGGAGCCTCGGCGTCATCCTCTACACGTTGGTCAGTGGCTCCCTGCCTTTTGACGGCCAGAATTTAAAGGTATTGGCTAAATTCGGTATTAATGTTCTATCCCCAGTCACCATGATTTCATCAGCCAGCAATAAATGCTTTCTTTTGCTTTCTAAGGAACTGCGGGAACGGGTCTTACGAGGGAAGTACCGAATTCCCTTCTATATGTCCACAGACTGTGAAAACCTTTTGAAGAAATTATTAGTGCTGAATCCAATTAAGAGAGGCAGCTTAGAAGTAAGTGATTTTTTCCACTCTGTATTTAAAGTTTGACAATTAAAATATTCGAGGGACTGCCCGTGATTTTTAGGAAAATTGCCAGATCATCTCATTTGTCTTCTGTTCAAGCTAGAGAGCGTCACATGATGCTTTCGCTGCTCGAAAGCTGTGCACCGGGTTTCTCTAGAGACTCCTCTTCTTCATCCTGCAAGGAAGCATTCAAACAACATCACAGTAGGGATAAGGTGGACTTAGTTGGATAAGATTGACTTAGTTGAAGAAAAAGGAAAACCTAACCTTGTATTTAGAAAGTACAGATATTTCAAGGATGAAAGAAGATAGTGAAATTTGAATCCAGTGAATACTCCATGACTGCATCTGATAGTAAAAAATTCAGTAGAACCCTCTCAACATCAGTACAAAAAATTTTATATATTTAATAACTAGAGCATGTTGGAAACATATTTCATTTCTTACCACACTGTTTTGTTGCCTATATACATTCCATATATGTGAGATATTTATAATAATAGGTGCTATTATAAAAGAATTAAGTATATTGTACCCACTGATGTCAGAGGCTCATGTAACCAAAATGGTCTAACATTTTTTTCCTTCTGGTACTGTAATCTGAACAACTTATTAAGTATTTTGCCCATCTGTTTTTAAGAATATTTTCACCTGTACTAAAGTAATTTCAGAGATTCAGCCTGTATTGTTCTCTAGTACTTTTTTGTCTTCGTTTATTTGCCTTAATAGATAGGGTAGAAAATTCAGAGAATTAACCTCATCTAAACTGTACTTTTTTAGTGTAGCAATGGGGCTTTCTGACACGGACTCCATGCTGGTTAGGAGGCAGCCTTATAGTGAGCCATCCCTGTGTACAGAGCTCTCAGGTTAGTTTGGGCTTTGTAACTTTATTACCACAATACTTTTCATTGAAAGATATAGTGTGTTTGGATGGAAGTTAAGGGATGGTGACTTCCACTGGGAAGTTAAATGCTTTATATCAGTGAATCAATCATCAGATTTTTTTTTTTTTACTAAATTATTTGTTTAAATGTGATTAGTTCCTATAATTTTTTTCTGTTTTATTTTTTCCTTTGGGGGTCAAGCAACATGTTAATAATTTTTAATAGATAAATCTATGCAGTAAAAAAGCCCATTTTCATATTACTGCTCTTCTAAACTTACTTTTAACCATTTATAATAGAAAATTAAGTGAAATAGTTACAATTATGGACACTCATCAATTCTAAAATTTTATAGGGACAAAAAATTTCACTTAACCCTGCTTTGTGACCCATTTTTATCACTGGAGTCAAATTTATATGCATGTCACTTAATAAAAACATCTCCAGAACTGAGGCATCAGCTCAGCTAATCAGCAGAGCAGAAAGACCAACAAAAATTATTTAAGGGGAATAGATGTTAAAATCTCTGTGTACAGTTGATAAGATGTACTTGATGTCTTAATGATGATTCATTTATAATAATAACCAAATATTTAACTCTTTTATCCTTAACATTAAAATGTGAAGGATTACAGTATTAGAATTATCTGAGTAAAATTAAAAATCCAAATTATTATGAAACTTTTGCTCATCAGAAGTTCAACTTGATGTATTTGAGTACAGTCTGGAACTTACTGTTTCAGCTTATCAAAACTGTTTTCCAGCTATGGAACCATGAGTCTACATTGGAAATGCTACCATAATGTTGCAGATATCACTATACAAAGGCTGTTCAGCTTCACAGTTCCCAGAACTGACTTTCCCGAGAAACCTGATACCAATTTAAATAAAAGATTTCTTTTACCAAATCTTAAGAAACTCCCTTAGAAATAACAGTGATGTTAAAAATTGTATTAGTCTTCACTTTTATTTTCATATGAACTTTATTGTCAACTTCGCAATTAAAATAAGTCTATGAACTTTTAAAAACAGCCATTTTCAAAACACCAGTCTGCAGTATGTAAACAAATTTTTATACAGTAATGTTTTCATGTCATATTGCATTCTTTTTTTTTTTAACTTCAGCGTTTATAGTTTGTACTCTTTGCTTTATCATGAGAATAACCTCCTTCCCTTTATGTATCAAAGTTTAACTGTTTTCTTGCTTGTTGCATATTTGAACTGTTTTCATTATTTTTGCTAAAATTAATGTGTTAAACTTTTTTCCTTTGGGATATATGCTTAGATAAATAGTTCAAGCCCATAGTTTCTGAGTCAGAAGGTATAAGCAGTCTGCTAGGTCCTATGTAGCACTGCCAAAAGATTGTATGTGACCTAAAGCACTTGAGGGTATCTGTTCTCCACAGCTTGTTTCTGTATTGGATAGAATGATTTCTAGTAATTGGTGTCTTTATGGCAGTAATACAGTCATAATCACCTTAATTTGTGTTTTTTTCATTAGAGATAATGCTCAGTGTTTTTAAATAGGTTAAGGGGGCTTCTTCATGTCTAAGCTCTCTGTGTCCCTTTAACTGCTTGACTGAAGGAGTCTGGTTAATCAGCTTTATAGACTTATATCAATTTTGTACATTTTGATATGAAATATTTCCCAGTTATTTTTTTCATTAGAGATAATGCTCAGTGTTTTTAAATAGGTTAAGGGGGCTTCTTCATGTCTAAGCTCTCTGTGTCCCTTTAACTGCTTGACTGAAGGAGTCTGGTTAATCAGCTTTATAGACTTATATCAATTTTGTACATTTTGATATGAAATATTTCCCAGTTCCCAGTTTTTTTTTTTAATGAAACTTGATATATTTTTTTTTCAGTGTTATTTGAGTATCATGAATTACTGAGTAAACTCTAGTCTTTCCTGACTATATAATTTGCTAATATTAAAATTTGATTTAAATAATCTTGATTCAAATAATCTGCTTATTGTCTTATTAACTTCTTATTTAACTTACACACCTTCCTGTTGCTTCTTAGATATGACTGTGTATTTCTTAGGGCCTTATAAGTTACGTGCCTTAATCCTCCTTGAGAACAAAATTAATGAAATTGATTTTATATTATCCTTGCTTGACCTTTGGTTGTTTCTAGATCTAAATATTTATATAGCTTTCTTAGGCTGTGTATATGAATGGTTTCAGCTCTTCCCAGTTGGGATCATAATGGGAGAGACAGGTTCACACATGATTTTAAAAGGATTTGTGTTTCATGCTGTGCACTGTTTTTTTTCCCTCTATTTATTAGAATATGTATGTCTGAATTTTTTTTTTTTAGAAAGAAGCCGAAAAACTCTTCTGCTGTCTCATCTTTGTATATTTTCTTTAGTTTTTCCAGCCCTTAAACAAAATGTTTAAAATAATGACAGTTTGAGCCTAAAGCAGAGCCCTTCCTTACTGCTTTTTCTCTGTCATTTTTAGTCCTCAAGAAGTATTTTTCTACTTTTAACATTTTTTTCAGCTAAGATAATTTTAAAAATCTTGCTTTTGTCTGCCTAGTACAAGTGGTAGTAAAGCAACAGACAGTAATAATAACCATTTTTGAAATGAAAATTTCTGAGTACAAATTCAGATGTATATGGGGTATACTTTACAAAGGGTAAAACTATTTAAGAAAAATTATTTTCATCTGGCCAATCTAAAGTCCATAGTCTTTTAATGTGTGGACCTATGTGTAGGGTTTTTTTTTCCCCGCTGTTAATTTGTTTAATTCTTCATAATTCATCTGTGTCCATTATTTTGCTAGTTTCTCAGCAAGTAGTCATCTCCATTCACTGGCAGTGATGGCTAAAGTAAACTTGTTTCAGTTTTGGAGTCTTGCTTGTCCTCTGGTTTCTTGTGTTGAGGTATCCCAAATGAAATCTGAAATGAATTAGTTTGTTCACCTGGTCTAGCATAGCATATTGGCCATTGGACAATAGCTCCCTGTTGCTCCTTCCTCCTAAAGCAGGCAAACAACGTTCCACTTCCTGTTTCTGAGTTTTATTTAAAACCATCCTTTATATAAGTAGATCCTTTATTTAAAGATGTTATAAGGAGATCCTTTATATGAGTAGAATCATGCAGTGTTTGTTTTCCTGTGATCGGCTAATTTTTCTTAACAGTGTCCTCAAAGTTCATCCACATTATAGCACATGGCAGAATTCCCTTCTTTTCTAAGGCTGACACTTCACTGTATATGCATATCGCATTTTCTTTATCCGTCCATCAGACATTTAGATTCTTTCTACATCTTGGCTATTGTGAATAATGTTGCGGTGAACATGGGTATGAAATAGCCCTTCAAGATCCTGTTTTCAGTTTCTTTGAATATATACCTAGAAGTGGGATTGCTGGATCAGATAGTTGTTCCATTTTTAGTATATTAAGGAGCCTCCATACTGTTTACCATAGTAACAGTACCATTTTACAGTCACACCAACAGTGCACAAGGGTTTCAGTTTCTTCATATTCTCACCAACACTTATTATTTTCTTCTTTTTTTTTGACAGTTGTCATCCTAACAGATATGAGGTGATATCTCACTTTGATTTTGATTTCCCTGATGATCAGTAATGTTGCGCCTTTTATCATACGCGTATTGGCTACTTGTATATATTCTTTAGAGATATACCTATACAGGTCCTTTGCCCATTTTGTATTTTGCACAATTTTTTGTTGTTACTGAGTTGTAGAAGTTGTTTATATATTCTGAATATTAACCGCTTGTGTGATATGTGGTTTGCCCATAGTTTCCTCGTTCCATAGACTGCGTCTCCCAGGTTGCCTTTTAACAGCCCAGGGTTGACTGTTGTTTGAGTGTCAGCTTAAATTTGACTCTGGTAATGCACACCAGTGCTGGTTTTCACACTGATTCTTAATAATTCCTAGTTTTAGACTTAAATCTTAACTGTCCTCTCTTCCCATATTCTCTAAGCTATCATCATTAACTAACCCTGATTTCCGTCTCCTATGATCTCTTCTTTCCTAATGTTTTAGTGAGAATTTTAAAATATAGCAGATGATTTTAAAATCAGCACAGTGGGTATTTGGTAGAAGACCAGGAGAAAAATCTCTTCATTATTCTTAACTATAAAAATACAAAGCAGAAGTTAAAATCAGTAGGTTTTCATGTTAAAATTTTCAAATGTGAAAATACTCCTTTTAGAGGAACATAGGCAGCAGACAGTGTATTTTGAGTCAGTTCCTTTGGTGAGTGTGCAGGATGATGGGTATAGTTGTCATAAGATATATTAATACAAGTATGTCTCAGGCCTATACCTGCTGTTGGCCTGCTAATTAAACTAGAAACAGCAACTTGAGTTTGAAAATGTCACATGATTCTTGTTGATTAAACTAGCAAATTTCACATTTACTTAAAAAAGAGCTAATGTAAGTGGTTAAATGTCCTAATTGGCCAAACATAATGTAGAGTTTATTTCCTAGCAAATAATGAAAGATCGGTGGATGAATGTTGGTCATGAAGAGGAAGAGCTAAAGCCGTATGCTGAGCCTGAACCAGACTTCAACGACACAAAAAGAATAGGTGAGCATTGAAGCACTGTGAGAGGGGCAGAGTCAGGAGCCCTTTAGCCTCCCAAACTGTGTTCAACATGTAAATGGAAGGAGTTTTTATTTGAAAAATGCTTGCATTATCATCTTTTCTTTCTGCAGATATACACTAAACATTGCAAAATTCAAGTTCCTTATTTTGTTCTCATATATTATAATCTAAAACATTTGTTGGCAACAGTGATATAAAAATGGAAACAATGTAAATAAGCCTCATTCTTTTCTTTCAACAGTTCCTAACAAGAGGAATGACTGATTTAAGAGTCAGCACTGTTCAGACTGATAAATAGCAGCAAAATATAGCATGTATTTTAACCAAAAATACAGAGGCACTGAGTTAACAGAAGGAGCCCTTTGGTCCCCTCTTGGTTTCCCACTAACAGCAGGGTCCATCCTCCGCACCCGGTCAGTGTCCACTTCGAACCTCCTCCCTCTTCCTTCTCAAAGCCATCAGAAACTCATAACTGAGTCACCTCAGCTATGCTCCTGTCTTGCTTGAGGGCAGAACGGCAAAGGAGGAGCATTTGAGGGAGTTAGAAATCTGATCAGAACTGTGGAATTCAAGCCTTCCAAAGAATCAACCTGCCTACAGTTCAGAAACCAAATTTGTCAAGCGATGAGAGAAACTGCTCCATGAGTGGCTGAGTATGTATTGCAAGAGAGACAGGTATTCTGTGTATGTCACAGACAAATACTATGTCTGTCTGAACAAAGGAACTCAGCTCAATAATGTGCTAGGCAGAGAGAAATGGAGTAGGCTCGAGAGTATGGTGACTCATGAGAGTGTTTCTGCCTGAAAAATTGGGGGTGTACAGTATCTAACTACACAGAATCTGTATATTAGTAGTCCACAAGTTTTTATATTAAAGTTACACTTTAAAATGTTAGAACTTAGGTTTCATATCTAATGTGGACAAACTTGCCCATTTTTGTTGGTTTGTTTACTAAAATAAACTTGTTTTTAGAAATTTTGCATTTTGTTTTTTATTTCTAGATATCATGATCACCATGGGGTTTGTACGAGATGAGATAAATGATGCCTTAATAAATCAGAAATATGATGAAGTCATGGCTACTTATATTCTTCTAGGTAGAAAAGCACCTGAAGTAAGTTTTTCACCTTTTCACATTAATGTGAATTATTTTTTAAGCTAAATTACAGCTTCAGTATAGATATAATATTAGCAAATATACTCTAGGTGGTATTAAAAATATAAAAACACTAACAATCTTATTTATTAGAATTCAGAATTCACAGTGCTAAGTTATGAACTAATCTTATTTCTAAACAGATTGTTTCAAAGGAGTAGGCATAGTATCTTGCTTAGCTCTGAGAGGCCCCGTTCAGTTAGGTCCTTGAGAACAGCATCCCCCAAACGCAAGAGCCCTTCCAAAGGCACCATGGTTATTCCAGGTGCACAGAGTACACAGTAACTGAAACAAAGGGACATAACAGCATTTAAAACAAAATATGGGTGGGAACCCAGGAAAAGGTCATCTTGTGATATGTTTTGCCTTGTAGAAGGTCAAGTGTTTTCATACATCAATCAGGAGTTCTCAGGGCCAGTCGAGATCTATTGTAGGGAGAGAGAGTAAAGAAGTCACTGTGCCAGAGGTTATTGAACCATAAAAGCAAGTGATCCTTTGGGCCAGCAAATACAAAGGGATAAATTGAGAGCCAAGAATAGCCCCGAGCTTTGACAGTTGGTGGGAGGCATTTTGTAGACTAGGATTAAATTATTTATGAGTAGATAGTAACTATTAGTGCTCTCAGTGTGGAGGGGAGGGAATCAGTGCCTAGTGTGGTATGGTGTGGGATGTGCTCTGAGGAGAAGGTGCACAGGAGACTCTGGGATGTAAGAGGACAGACACCCACAACAAGCCAAGGCATGTAAGAGGTAGAATTAACAGTGTTTGATAACCTGTTGGAAATGAGAGAGAAGGGACCCTCAGACTTGTAGCGTAGGTGACTGGTTTTGTAAGACGCTATTTGTCAAGATAGGAAAAGAGTGAATCTCAGGGGGAAGGTGGGAGGCTTGTTCAGTTCGGGGTGGTTGAATTTGAACTTCCTGTTGGTTGAATTTGAACTTCCCGTTGGCTGGAGCTGTTCAGTAGTCATTTGGATATAAAGATCTGGATCTGAAGGGAATGAGTTGAATAGCATTAATAGATTTGTCAGTTGTCATCAGAGGACCACCCAGTAATGTGCCAGGAACTGTTTTAAGGACTTTACTTTTTAAATTCATCTAATCCTCTCCGGTAGGTACTGTTACAGTAGAGGAAAGGGATCTTCAGTAGAAATGCTAAGAGCTGGGGCAGTGGTGTCAGAGAAGCCAAGCCAAGAGAATTTTAAGAAGTGGGAAATAGTATAAATGATTATTTCGAAAGACTTTTTACTTGGATTTTAGATTTTACTCCTGAGATCTTTAATTTTCCTATTAATTTAAGTTTCATAAGCATGCAACCTGGCCCATGCGTGAATTAAAATGACGTTTGAATTGCACTGATATAAATTAGTAAAGCTACTATAAGTAGTAAGAGCCTGAGCTTTGGAGCCAGGGTCATTGAGTTTGAACTCCCACCCATCCCCTACCCTAGCATAGCCACTATCAAGCTGTGTGACTTAGGCAGTTAATTTCTCTGTGCTTCAGTTTCCTGGTCTATAAAATGAGGATGTAATGGCATCCTAAAGATCAGTCCTGGATGTTCATTGGTAGGACTGATGCTAAAGCTGAAACTCCAGTACTTTGGCCACTTGATGTGAAGAGCTGACTCATTTGAAAAGACGCTGATGCTGGGAAAGATTGAAGGCAGGAGGAGAAGGGGACGACAGAGGATCAGATGGTTGGATGGCATCACCATTTCAAAGGACATGGGTTTGGGTGGACTTCAGGAGTTGGTGATGGACAGGCAGGCCTGGCATGCTGCAGTTCATGTGGTCCCAAAGAGTCAGACACAACTGAGCAACTGAACTGAATGGTACCTATCTCTTAGCATGACTGAAAGAGTTTAAATGAATTAATACTTCTCAAGTCCTCAGAACACTTTCTGGCACATTAAAATTTTCATTATCAGTATTACTCTGCTCTTTATCATTAGCAGCTTTGCATATTAGATTTCCCATTGGAAAGTCAGTGATTCAGTCAGAAGTTATTGGCAACAAAATACTTTTGTGTTCTAGTGAGAAGGATAATGTATCAATCTCCAGTTTACCATGCTTAGTTCTAAGAAATTTCTGAGTCACAGCCAATAAACCACATTTTTTGTTCTGTGAATGTAGTGGAGAAACCCAAACAAAACAAAAAATGTATGTGTATGAAGTAAAAATTTTAGATTTCATCCTAAGTTTGAATCCCAACTACACCTGAGTTCGAATCCCAAAGATATCTCTTGAATCTCTTAACCTCAATTGTTACATCTAAAAAGTGCAGGTTAATAGATCATAGGTTTACAGTAATGATTAAAGAAAGTAACACATATAGCAGCTTTAGCTTGGCAGCTGAGTGAAGTCACTCAGTCGTGTCTGACTCTTTGTGACCACGTGGACTGTAGCCTACCAGGCTCCTCAGTCCATGGGATTTTCCAGGCAAGAGTACTAGAGTGGGTTGCCATTTCCTTCTCCAGGGGATCTTCTTGACCCAGGGATCAAGCCCAGTCTCCCGTATTGTAGGCAGACCCTTTACCATCTGAGCCACCAGGGAAGTCCTCCAGCATGGCAGCTAGTATATAATAACCATTCAAGAATTGGGAGCTGTTATTTGGACCCAAAGCCATTTGATCAAGATAACAGAAGATGACATGTGATCAAGATAACAGAAGATGACATGTTCTTATGGAAAGATGTTCTAGCTGGTCCTCTCCCTTCCTGTTTGCCAAGTTTCAGTTCTGTATCCAGACATTATTTTCTTATTTCTGATTGCTCCTTGTATGACTTGGAATAAATTGGAAAATCAAGAGTGTATTTTGTTTCTATGAACTTGTTTTGTTTTAAAATGCTGGCTGTCTTTCTTCTTCTTACAGTTTGAAGGGGGTGAATCGTTATCCAGTGGAAGCTTGTGTCAGAGGTCCCGGCCCAGCAGTGACTTGAACAACAGCACCCTGCAGTCCCCTGCTCACCTGAAGGTCCAGCGGAGCATCTCAGCAAACCAGAAGCAACGACGCTTTAGTGATCATGGTGGGGGAGAGTCAAATAAGTGCAAAGATAGACCAAGTCTGCCCAGACTTGCATTTTTTTAAGCATTATACAGTTCACATGCTTATGTCTTTGTGTCATCCCTAGTTATCACAGATTTATATTACTGAATGATTAATATAATCCTATTTTCAGGGGCTGACCTAATTTTTGTAATCAAACAGTTTAATCTTAGCTCAAAGTATAAAGTATGCAAACAAAGATTATTTTTAGTACAAAAGTTTCTGTTTGTGAGAAGAAAATATGTCAGTTGCTTTTCAGTCAATTATGCTTTTTTAAAAATTACAGCTGGTCCATCCATTCCTCCTGCTGTATCATACACCAAAAGGCCTCAGGCTAACAGCGTGGAAAGTGAGCAGAAAGAAGAGTGGGACAAAGATGTGGCTCGTAAACTTGGCAGCACAACAGTTGGATCAAAAAGTGAAATGACTGCAAGTCCTCTTGTAGGGCCAGAAAGAAAAAAGTCTTCAACTATTCCAAGTGTGAGTAATTATTCTGACATATTGCAATATGCTGTAGTTATTTGTTGTTGAAATTTTTTAATTTAAAGGTTTAAAATTTTTTTTAAGTTTCAAAATTTAAAGTGAATCATACATTTAAAGAACATGCAAAGGGGGCCAAGCTTCTAATAAATGTAGTTTAAGAACAAAAAAAATATGAATTCTTTAAATAACATTTACCTTATCATAAGGAAAGTACATTAAACTTTCCTGCCTCAGTTTTCCCGTTTGTAATATTTACTTGATAGTATATTTCATTGGCACATTTAATTGTATGTTTACAAATAAGCCGTTCACTGAAGGCAGACTACAGCAATGATTAATTCACAGAGTTAACTCACATTATCTACTTAAAACAGAAAACTATAGAAATTAGATACTGAGAGCTGGAAGATAGATTGAGACATCTACCTTAAGCAACAGCAAAGAATGAAGAGAAAATATAAAGGAAAGCCAAGATGTACAAAGGATAGAAGTAGAATTAGTATCATTTAGGAAGTGTGAGTTTAGAAAGGAAAAGGGGCAAAATGAAGGGGAAGAAATATTTGAAGAAATAATAACAAAAAAAAGATGGAAAACTTAATATTAAAAGGACTCAAAAGGCATACAGAAGACAGAAGGAGAACTTATTCCTGGGCTCATTAAAGTGGGATATATGGATACCAAAAACAAAGAGGAAAAACTTTAAAGGTTTCAGAATGAGACAGGAGGTGACCTAGAAAGGAACAAGATGCACACTGACGTCAGATTTCTCAACATGGGTGCAGAAGATAAATGGATAAAAAATATTTTATTTTCTAAAGTATCAAAAGCACATTGAACCCAGAATTTTATACCCAACAAAATTGTCATATAAACGTCAGTCATTTCAGTTCAGTTGCTCAGTCATGTCTTCCTCTTTGCAACCCCATATGTAAAGAAGACTATTCATATGACTAAAGTATTTCAACTCTTGTGATACAATGCCCTACTTGAAAACACTGCTGTCAGAGGAAATATTCTTATTAATACTCTGTAAAATATATGGAAGTTGAAAGCAATCAGCTAACTTATTACAGTATGTATGGTGCTAATATAGACAAAAAAGAAAAAAAACAATAATGAAAATTCAGAACCAAAATTTTGGACAATATCCAGGAAGCAAAGATAGGGATAGAAATTAAAGGAGAAAGCATATGCCCTAAAAGGGAAGATGGGAGGGAAGTTTAGGAAATCAGTACAGTCAGCCCTTGATTTCCATCTAGGACTGGTTGAATCTGTGGACCGGGGACCTGTGGATACACAGAGGGCTGACTATACTCAGTCATTTTATATGGAAGACTTGAGCCTGCACAGATCATGGAATTGGCAAGGGTCCTGGAGCTAATCCCCATTAAATAACAAGGGACACCTGTAGCAGTAAGCAAAAATGAGTTCAGAAACTTAAGGACAAAAAATAAAGAACAAAAATAAAATGTATAGCTTTTAAGCCAATAGAAGAAAAAAAAAGTGATTTAGCTTATGGAAAGTAGGGAAGGAGAGAAAAAAGAAAAAAGCAGTTTACATAGAAGCGTGAAATAAGATACCAGAAAGCCTAACATAATTGTAGTTGTAAATGGGTTAAACTCTCCAGTACCTATTGTTTTATACACGTAATGGAAACCATATGTTTTAAAAATACGTGATGTGATCGTTACCTTTGGTCTATGAAATGGCTGTATATAACCACTTTAAGAATTAATGAATATAGCCACTTACATTCCAGCTGGTCTATTTGGAAATGATGTAACTATGATAGGGTTTAATATATTTTTATAAGCAGTTTTTTAGACAAATCACTTCCTCTTACTTACATATCAACTAGAGGACGGTTGCCAGAGTGTCATCACCTCATATAACAGAAAGAAATAATTTCACCTTTTATTGCATGGCATTCTGCTATGTACCTGTCATTTCAACTCAGCTTGGTCTTATTTTCCCATAAACACACTCAGCGGTTTCCACCCGTCTCTATGTGGTGCTCTTGCTTACGGTTTCCCCTCACATTATGAAAATCCCATTTCTGTAGATCATTTCCAGTCCTGCCTTCCGCCTGGAGCCTCCTGTAACTGAATACTCTAAAATTACCTCATCAGCCTTTCTGGTCACTGGCCACGTTCTGTAGCCTTAGTCACATGCTGCCTTGCATTGCTCACTGTTGTTTCCCCACGTGTATGTCCTCCTCTTACGTACCAGCACACTTGCTTCCCCAGAATCACTAGTGGCCACGTGCGTAGTGGGTGTCCAAAGCACATTTTTTTTCATTTAAAGAAGGCATTGGCTTAAATTCAGATTTACTGTGCCACACTTATTTTTTTTTTAACATAAGCCAAAAGATTCTGGTTGTGAAATTTTTCTCTTGGCCGCTTGGTATTAGTGTCAGTGGCGTGAAAGGGACAAGGCCAGGGAGGCAGCCTGTGGCAGCACAGACTCAGAAGGCTGAGTTTTGAAGAAGCGCTTCACCCCTCACACTTTGAGAAGGAAAATGTGTTAACTGAAAACAGCCAGAAACGTTTAAGAGGTCTCTAAAGGGAAGGTATGGTAGCATATCCGACAATGAGTTTATTCAAAATTAGATTTTTGTTTAAGATTATGTTACTTGTGTGACAATTGAGCCAAGACAGTGAGATGATCAAAGATGGATTCTTAAGTTGCTACATTTGGTTCCCATGGGATAATTTTACAGACTTCTAGTAATCTGTTTGTAGTTTTATAGTTTTCCAGGATTTTTTCCCTCCTTTCTATTTATTTCCAGGATTTTTCTTCTAAATTTTTAATTTCCAGTTAATTTCCTCTTAAATTTTCATCTTCAGTTAAGCCTCCTCAGTAGTCTCTAAAAAGCAAAGTAAGGAATAATTACATGTTCAAAAAGTAGAGGTTTATTAGTTTAAAAAAACCTGTATATCTATGTAGTTGGAGAAAGGAAAGAGTCCCCTGGGTGGCACAGCGCACATTTTGGTCTCTTCACGTGGCCAGTGGCTGTGGGGGTTTCCCAAGCAGGTGCACAGTGGACACCCACAGGCTTCCGAGCGGCCTCCCACTGTCAGGGCCCCAGGGTTCCTGTTTGTGATGATGACTTAGTGTGGGGCTGTCTCTGGTGCATGGTCCCCTCAAGCTACCTGTGCACCGCTCCCGTCACCAGCAAACAGGCATGAATAAAGCCCAGCTTTTTTGTTGCTTCCAAGCAACTGCTGCTGCAGGACAGTCAGCCAAAAAATGGTGAGGCACATGCTATGCTCTGCCTTTTACTCCTTCAAGAGAGAGGTGGGAGATAGAGCTTATTAATAAAAGATTCTGATAAGTTAAAATTCCACCATGATTTTTCCAGAGTTACTTGCCATTTGAATTCATTTCTTTGACTTTCCACAACTACAGCTAGAATTTTTTAATGTGTGTCATTTTTTTCCCCTCCTTAAAGAACAATGTGTATCCTGGAGGTAGCATGGCAAGAAGGAACACGTATGTCTGTGAAAGAACCACAGATCGATACACAGCGTTGCAGAACGGAAAAGACAGCAGGTAACTGTCACCATGCAGGTAGGACTGCCGCTGTCACTGCTTTGCGTTAGTAGTGCTCTTGGTACAACTCCTATAGCTGAACAGGTGAAGAGGAAGGGAAACAGAATCGCTGGTTAGATGGCAACCAGCCGTGCTTCCTAAGGCACCTCTTCATGTGTAGCAGAATGGAGCAATGAAAGAATATTTAGGGAAAATAGGAGGTAAATCTCTTAATCTACGATTTTCTAAATAAAATCTGATAGTAAATAATTCCCTATAGCAAAACCTACCACCGTGTCCTAGTCTTATCTTCATTATTTGAATCTTGTTCCTTTTTTAAAGTATTTATTTTTATTTAAGTATTTGACTATACCGGGTCCTAGTTGTGGCATGTGGGATCTTAGTTCCCTGACCAAGGATCGAACCTGAGATCCCAGCATTGGGATCTTGGAATCTTAGCCACTGGATCACCAGGGAAGTCCTGAATCTTATTCTGTTATACCTCTGCTGCTTCCTTCTTACCTTCTCCCTTCCCACTCACCCTGTCTAATCATCATTATATACAAATACAGAAGATTGTGTTTTCCTTCTGCTAAAGAAATGTGGCCATCTCAACTGATCATTGAGACCACACTGTTCTCAGAGTGTTTTATTTCAAATAATGATAAATCATATTTTATTATTTAAAAAATTTGACTTCTTTTCATCGTGAGTTGTAAGGACTGCTCATCAGTAGATCACAAAATGACGGAGTTTATTGTAATAAATTCTGTTTAGTTCCATCCCTAGTCATTTTAGTAGACTTGACAGATCATTTCTAAATGTGTTTCCTCTCAGTTAAAGGCACTTAAAGTAAATATTACTATGAGGCATACAAAGGTAAATGAATCTTCCCCGGACATAAGACCCTTTAGGCTAGAGAGGTTGTTCGGAATTGACTTCTATTTTACTCTTTTCCCTTTGCTAAATCTTAATCTGCAGCTCCTTTAATTTGTAGCAGTTTAATCTAAAACTGAGCTAAAAGCATTTTGATGATGTTTCAAGAGAGAAGATTTTTGCTACAGTTATGAATTCTTATTGAATAGTGGGCATTGAGTCACATCAACACATCACACCAAACTGTGATTTTTTTTTTGAAAGTGTGAAGTGTCTCTGGTCAATCATTTTACCCATAAAAATAATGTTATGGATTTTTTCAGATTCACATATATAGGACAAGAGTGTATGAAATCTTCCATGGAAGGTGGGATAAATTCACCCTGTACACTTTTTTAAAAATATTGTTGTTAGTAATAATACCATTATTGATTTCTTTTAAGTGTTTGTCATAAAAGATATTAGACTTTAAAAAATCTAATTCTTAAATTTTAGTAAACTACAGCTTTTCTTCTTTTTTATATCTCCATGGTCTTCTCAACTGGCTTATGTTGAAAGCCTTACAGAGATGTCCGCGAGCAGCATGTCCTCTGCAGGCTCCGCCGTGGCCTCCGCAGTGCCCTCCGCACGACCCCGCCACCAGAAGTCCATGTCCGCTTCCGGCCATCCTATTAAAGTCACACTGCCCACCATTAAAGACAGCTCTGAAGCTTACAGGCCCGGGTAAAATGGGGTTGCATTTCATTTGTCATTAAGAGTTTTTAAAAAATATAGCACCATATAAAAGTACTGATAGCTAATCACATTTTAAGAGCTTTTTTGAAAAGACTCAATGTTTATGGTAGAGGTAAAGTTAAATTGCAACATAAACTTACTACATCCTCCAGCTGTTATCAGAAATGTTGCTTATAATTTAAGTCATTTTCTAGAGGAATTTTCTTCAAGGATTTTGTTTTAAACCCATCCATGAAATAAAGGGTTGTTCCTCATTTAAATAAATTGAATTTTTATGGTTTAAAAACAAACAGAACCATTCCAACCCACAAGACTAGGGGTTGAGACCTGATTAATCTTCTTGGCTCCAGCCAGTCACTAGTACTTAAAAAGAACTTTTAATTTTCCTATCAGTGAAACAAATAATCTCAAAGATCCCTTTCAGTTGTAAAGTTAAATTATTTTCTAGTATTTCTGCATGTTAAGAATTCTCAAATTTAGAAACATGTTTGATAGATTTGTTAATCATATTGTTGGTATCTGGTAGCATTTATTGTCACTCAGGAGTGAACTATAAATAGGAAATAAGCCTTCAATCCACAGCCTTTTGATAAACAATAAAATTTGTGTTCCACATTGCTGACTGGTTTAAGAGAACAGTGGAAGGACAAAAAATTACATGCAGTGCCCCTTGCTTGGCATTCCTGATACTGAATTCCAGTATCAGGAATATATATATATATATATATATGAATGACATATATCTTTATATCCCTGTTTCAGTTTTTTTTCTTAATACATATATTTTATTGAAGTATAGTGGACTTAAAATGTTTCAGCTGTACAGCAAGGTGATTCAGTTATACATCAGTTCAGTCGCTCAGTCGTGTCCGACTCTTTGTGACCCCATGAATCTCAGCACGCCAGGCCTCCCTGTCCATCACCAACTCCCGGAGTTCACTCAAACTCATGCCCATTGAGTCGGTGATGCCATCCAGCCATCTCATCCTCTGTTGTCCCGTTTTCCTTTTGCCCCCAGTCTCTCCCAGCATCAGAGTCTTTTCCAATGAGTCAACTCTTTGCATGAGGTGGCCAAAGTACTGGAGTTTCATCCTTAGCATTATTCCTTCCAAAGAACACTTCTTTAGGATGGACTGGTTGGATCTCCGTGCAGTCCAAGGGACTCTCAAGAGTCTTCTCCAACACCACACTTCAAAAGCATCAATTCTTTGGCACTCAGCTTTCTTCAGAGTCCAATTCTCACATCCATACATGACCGCTGGAAAAACCCTAGCCTTGACTAGACGGACCTTTGTTGGCAAAGTAATGTCTCTGCTTTTGAATATGCTATCTGGGTTGGTCATAACTTTCCTTCCTCGGAGAAAGCGTCTTTTAAGTTCATGGCTGCAGTCACCATCTGCAGTGATTTTGGAGCCCCCCAAAATAAAGTCTGACAGTTTCTCCATCTATTTGCCATGAAATGATGGGACCAGATGCTATGATCTTCATTTTCTGAATGTTGAGCTTTAAGCCAACTTTTTCCCTCTCCTCTTTCACTTTCATCAAGAGGCTTTTTAGTTCTTCTTCACTTTCTGCCATAAGGGTAGTGTCATCTGCATATCTGAGGTTATTGATATTTGTCCCGGCAATCTTGATTCCAGCTTGTGCTTCTTCCAGCCCAGCGTTTCTCATGATGTACTCTGCATATAAGTTATCAGAATGGACTGGTTGGATCTCCTTGCAGTCCAAGGGACTCTCAAGAGTCTTCTCCAACACCACACGTCAAAAGCATCAATTCTTTGGCACTCAGCTTTCTTCAGAGTCCAATTCTCACATCCATACATGACCGCTGGAAAAACCCTAGCCTTGACTAGACGGACCTTTGTTGGCAAAGTAATGTCTCTGCTTTTGAATATGCTATCTGGGTTGGTCATAACTTTCCTTCCTCGGAGAAAGCGTCTTTTAAGTTCATGGCTGCAGTCACCATCTGCAGTGATTTTGGAGCCCCCCAAAATAAAGTCTGACAGTTTCTCCATCTATTTGCCATGAAATGATGGGACCAGATGCTATGATCTTCATTTTCTGAATGTTGAGCTTTAAGCCAACTTTTTCCCTCTCCTCTTTCACTTTCATCAAGAGGCTTTTTAGTTCTTCTTCACTTTCTGCCATAAGGGTAGTGTCATCTGCATATCTGAGGTTATTGATATTTGTCCCGGCAATCTTGATTCCAGCTTGTGCTTCTTCCAGCCCAGCGTTTCTCATGATGTACTCTGCATATAAGTTCAATAAGCAGGGTGACAATATACAGCCTTGATGTACTCCTTTTCCTATTTGGAACCAGTCTGTTGTTCCATGTCCAATTCTAACTGTTGCTTCCTGACCTGCATATAGGTTTCTCAAGAGGCAGGTCAAATGGTCTGGTATTCTCATCTCTTGAGAATTTTCCACAGTTTATTGTGATCCATATATACATATTAATTTTGAAATTATAGGTTATTACAAGATACTGACTATAGTTTCTTCTGCTGTTCAATAAATCTTTGTTGCTTGTTGTGTATCTATTTTTTAAATTAGAAATCTAGCATTCTGTTCATACTAAGTCAAATCAAATCAAAATACCATAAAATTTTTAGTTAGGCCAAAATTCAATAGGTTTTTAAAAATATATGTATGGTACATATTATTTTTATATAACTACACAAAAGCTTCTCTATACTTGATGAAGACTTGAGAAAGAACGTCAAAAAAAAAAGAGAGAGATGGAGAAATCTCTCCAACTTTAGTAGCTAACGTTTTATAAAAGGCATTGAGTCTGAAATGATAGTGTCTTGGTAATTACAGTGAACACATGCATCACATCTGTCACTAGAACGAATAGAACAGGGCCGATTAAAAGTAGCCATGGCAACTTTCTAACAGTTTTTAGCATGAGCAAAACTGTTCTCCGTGGTTACCCTGTATAACGCATCTTCCTGTGTCTCAGCAGCACAACCCAGCGCGTGCCTGCTGCGTCGCCATCTGCTCACAGTATTAGCGCCTCGACCCCCGACCGTACCCGCTTCCCCCGCGGCAGCTCCAGCCGCAGCACCTTCCACGGGGAGCAGCTGCGCGAGCGTCGCAGCGCCGCCTACAACGGGCCGCCCGCCTCCCCGTCCCACGAGCCGGGGGCCTTCGCGCATGCCAGGAGGGGCACGTCCACTGGTATAATAAGCAAAATAACATCCAAATTTGTCCGCAGGTCAGTACCAACGCACTGTTTTGTTTCCTCTAGGGAGTAACGGATATTTGCTTTTTCTTTTCTTTTCTTTCTTTCACCTCTACAGTAATTTTTTTCCAAAATGGGTTTATGACATTTCATTAAGACATGCTCTTTTTACAGAAGCTTGAAGAAAAAGATCGAGGACATAGTCTTTTTCCTTAAGAAAAAAAAAGAACAAAATGAGAATTTTAAAATTCTGTAAAATAGAGCGGGAGGAGCATAACTTGACATAAAAAATGTGTATTCTAACAAAAAATGTTCCCTGCTTAAAAACTTCTGTTTAGAAAATGGAATTAAATGTGACTACATTTGTCCTTCAAATGGTACTTAAGAATACTTTTAAATTGCTCACTAATGACACACATACACACATGTAGTCCACCATTTATTCTGACTTACAGAAAGGCTATTATGTTCTGGAGTCACAGATATTACTTATGTAATTTAACATCATAAAATCTTAACATCAAAATACAGTAAACACAAAAGGAATACAAGTGTAGTAATCTAATTCAGTACTATTGTGAAATTGTACGTAAGTATGTAATACCTGTTGATTATACAAGTGCTTAACATAGTCAGGTTGATGTAAGTTTAGTCCACTATCAGGTCCTGCTAAAGGCCCACGAAAGTCCCATATGTACAAAGCTTTGTGCTCAGTGCTGAGCAAGTTTCAAAGATGAAGAGACAGCATCTCTGCCCTCAAGATTCAGCCCCAAAAGGAGCAGACTGTCTGCCACCGGCCACAGTACAGAATGAACCATGAACGAAAAGAGAGGTGTGGGCAAGGCCCTGAGGGCTCCCACTAGGGAAGAAGTTAAGTCTCCATACTGGGTAGTTATTTGAGCAAATAAGAAGTTATGGGTAAGAAAATGTTATACTTATTCTAAAAAATATTGCTTAAATATTTAATTTTCAATGTTCTTAGTGTTCCTAAGAACACTAAGTGTCCACGGGTGGACACCTCCCGTGGGCCAAGCTCTCTGCCAGGCGCTCTTGTCACAGCCCCTCACTTCCTGCCAGTTCCTGATGGTCTTGTGACCCCCCGACGCTGCTGAAACCTTTTCCTAGGGTTTCAGAGAGTGGGTGTAGAAAAGAGAAGCAGTGTCTATAGTCTCTTCCCTTTCTGTGGAACTGTATATAGACTCTATTCATGGATTGGTTCGCCTAAGATCACGCAGCTGCATTTGTAACTTTAAATACCCTCATGCAAAGTCAGTTTCTAACCATATCAGACAATGATTTTGTACAATTTGGGTGGTTACCACGCCACAGTGATAAAGACCTTAAAGCTCCCCCACAGTCACCATGACCGTGGAAAGTGCTGGATGACCCTCGGTGGGGCACCTGTTAGATTATCAGTAATTGGCATTTGACTGGCAATTTAAATCCATTTTTAAAAGCCAGTACTTTCTTATGGTTAAGCTAGAATTGATTTTAAGGTGAAGGAAAATAGATTTTGAGTTTAATGCTTGATTACTAATTGTACATTAAGCATCATGCAAAATATTTCTATTTGCAATGAAATTTAGATCATAGAGAGAAACATACTCAGGAGCATCGGACAAGAAGTCAAGACTAGCTGTCAGAGCCGGAACATGCCTTAGAGATCATCATTGCGAGGTTAGGATGGGAGATTGCCGTGTAGGCGATCAGCAAAGGTGGACACCTCCCGTGGGCCAGGCTCTCTGCCAGGCGCTCTTGACACAGCCCCTCGCTTCCTGCCAGTTCCTCATGGTCTTGTGACCCCCGCCCCAACCGTGGAAAGTGCTGGATGACCCTCGGTGGGGCACCTGTTAGATTATCAGTAATTGGCATTTGACTGGCAATTTAAATCCATTTTTAAAAGCCAGTACTTTCTTATGGTTAAGCTAGAATTGATTTTAAGGTGAAGGAAAATAGATTTTGAGTTTAATGCTTGATTACTAATTGTACATTAAGCATCATGCAAAATATTTCTATTTGCAATGAAATTTAGATCATAGAGAGAAACATACTCAGGAGCATCGGACAAGAAGTCAGGACTAGCTTTCAGAGCCGGAACATGCCTTAGAGATGATCATTGCGAGGTTAGGATGGGAGATTGCCGTGTAGGCTATCAGCAAAGGTGGACACCTCCCGTGGGCCAAGCTCTCTGCCAGGCGCTCTTGTCACAGCCCCTCGCTTCCTGCCAGTTCCTGATGGTCTTGTGACCCCCCGACGCTGCTGAAACCTTTTCCTCACTTGGCCTTCTGCCCTCCTGGGCTCCCTGTCCCTTCGGAGGCTCCTTTGCTGGTTCTGTTAGGTCCCCCTGCCCTTCCCTGACCTGCCTGCCTCAGAGCATGATTTTTGGACACATTGTCTTATCTGGTTCTCCTTACTCTTGGTGATCTCATTCAGGCCCATGCCATTAAATTCTACATCATGTGTTAATAGTCTCAGTTTATATTTTTAAGCCAGACTACTCTTCTGAAGGACAGACTTGTATCCAATTGTCTACTCGGCCTCTCCACCTGGTTGTGAAATAGACTCTCCAACAGAACCTGTCCAGGATTCAGCCCTTGCTTCTCTTCCCCAAGCCTGTCCCTCCCTCAGCCTGTGCCGTTTTAGGTCACGGCGACACCATCCTTCCGGTTGCTGCGGACCCTGAGCCTGGATTATCCTTGCCTCCTCCTTTCTTCACACCACACATCATTCCGTGAGCAGTTGTTTTGGCGCTGCCTTCACAACATTTCCAGGATTTAGCGGCATCCAGCCCTCCTCCCACTGCCTTCACGGGCTCAATCACTGTATGTCTTCCAGCTCCTCACAGGTGCCCTAGCTTCTGCCCTTGTCCTCTTGTGTCCCCAGCAATGTAAGTCCTTGATTTAAAATCCTCAGCTTGCTTTTTGTCTCATTCAGAAAGCAATTCAGAGCCCTCCCGGTGGCCTCCCTGGTCTGGCCACCCATCCCTGCTCTGACTCCATCTTCTCCACTCCTCCCCTTCCCCCGCCAGCCTTTCAGGCACCTGACTTCCTGGAGCGCACCAGGCAGACCCGGTCAGGACTTCGTACTCCCCTGACACCTGCGTGGCTGGCTTCTACGCCCCATTCAGGTCTTTACTGGACTATCACTTCCTCAGGGAGGTCTTCCTCAACCCCCTGTTGAACCACCTCTTCCTCCCAATACTCCCTGTTCCTGCTTTATTTTTCTCAGCAGCACTTGATACTACCTGAAATAGTGGATTTCCTTGACTGACTTGTTCGTCGTGTGTCTCTCCCAAGGAGAAGACAGTTCTGTGAGAACAGGGGCGTGTGGTCAGTGTGCTCTGTTCTGTGCTGAGTCAGTCTCCTGCCGAAGAGTGAGTGCTTCCTCTGGCATGTGGTGTGGCATTCAGTAGATGTTTATCCCATGAGTAGATGAATAACGTGGAAGACAGCTTAAAAAGTGAAGAAAGTTCTTAGACATTCTGGTAAGTGAGGGAAACAGGTCCTGAAAGAGAGGACAAGGTTGAAGGGATGAAAGTGTTCAGAGCCAGCCTGGGGGGTGCTGGTGTGTAAGTTTCTCAGGCTCCACCGGGCCCTTATTCCCCTTTGAAGTGTCATCTAGTAGAGGGGCTTGAGGGGGCAGAGAGAAAGAAGCCAGGGAGGAGGTTGTTTGCTGCTGTTTGTCAGAAATTAGAGGGGTTTTCTTTTTTTTTTTTATGCTATGCTGGGTCCTTTGTGCAGGCTTTCTCTAGTTGGGGCTAGCAGGGACGACTCTTTTTTGCGGTGTGTGGGCTTCTCACTGGAGTGGCCTCTGTTGTTGCAGAGCACAGGCTCCAGGCACCCGGGCTTCAGTAGTTGCAGCAAGTGGGCTCAATAGCTGTGGCTCATGGGCTGTAGAGCTGGGGCTTGTTAGTTGTGGTACAACAGCTTAGTTGCTCCAAGGCATATGAAATTTTCCCTGGCCGGGGACTGAGCCCATGTCCCTTGCACTGGCAAATGGATTCTTACCCACTTACCACCAGGGAATTCCAATAGGGTTTTTTAATGTCTTGACTGTTAACATATTTTAATTAATTCTGGATGTGGTTAGAGAAGAGGAAAAAATGCTCAGTTCTGCTCTGAGGTCACTTGTCACCCTATGAGCAGCTTTGGCTTTACAAATATATTTGTGTTCACAACAGTGCCATAAGGGTAGCATCTTGTGGCTCGAGGTGAGGCCGTCTAATTCTGCTTCAGATGACTTAATGCAGGAAGACAGGGAAGCAGGAATGTCCATCCCAGGGATGAACCCACTGAGCTCTTTAGCAACAGACAGACTGGACATGCAGCTGATCTTTATGCATTTGTAGCCTGTTGAGCTTTTGGATGTTGGAGGCTTGGCTATAAACTAGAGAACTTTTTCAGTGCTTTATTTAATATCCTCAGCTCAACTGTCAAGTATCATCCTTCCCACTTGTCTTCTTAAGCTTGTCCTGGGCTCAAGCCCGGCCTTTCTCTACGTTCCCTTTGGCCTCCTCACCTCACTCTACCTAAAGCTGGAAGAAATGGAGCGACATGCTGACATCTCCACAGGATCCACACCACACCCCATGTGCTGGGGGCAGGGCTGGCTCACGCCCAGCTCGCAAGCCAAGACACCTCACAGGTTCAGGAACCAGCTCAGTCGATGTGCTACTGAAGGCTTTAAAAGATGGGGGGAAATGTAGGATTTTATAGGGAAAAAATAAAGGAATTTGGATTATTAAGCTTTAAGAAAAGAAGGATACAGAATAGTTCAGAGTTAATCATTCATGTATTTGAAAACCATTATCACAAAGAAGCAGCCAGCTAGTAGTTCTCCTTGGCCAGTAAGAAGCTGGACGCCAGAATGACCACATGAAAGAGTTGTTTTCTGGGCTTAAGAAAGAACTTTCTATGTAAAGTGATTTACACTAGAATAATCTATCAGGGGAGGATATAGATGTTCTATTTCCAAGTGTTTAGAATGATTTGTTTTGGAGGAGTTCTGTATACCTACTGTATAGACTGGAGATTATATCTAACCTCATAGCTCTTACATAGGGAATAACCGGATTAGTTCAGCTGATTATATATAAGGTATGTGGCTTTTTTAAACTTTTAAATGTTGGAGAACCGTGCCGCTCGCACTGCATGTGCTGATACAGCCAGCTGCAGTTCTCTAAGCCCAGGCGCCTCCCTCTGTGGCTGCTTGGAGCTGACTTACGCACTATTTGAAACCATTGCAAATGGCAGAAATTCTTCCAGTCAGTGTCTTTGTGGCATCCAGGCAGGCACGAACAGGATGTGGGAAATGATGTGACGAGTCAGTTGCAAATAGTTACTGCAGGGGAAGTAGGGCCTAAGGTGTGTTTCATTCCTGATGCTTCCAGTTGAGCATCAGTCTGCCAGCTGTAGAAAAGTCCAGTGCAACGTAGGTCCCTTCCTGTTAAAGGAAGTTTATCTTAGCAGCAGGAATCAGCAGCATTATTATCTTTCTTGCCCAATCGAAAGACTGCCCCTCAATATCTATCAGTATATCTACATGTAACTCAAAATGCACACCTCATTTGAGCCTCTTCAAAAATGTGTTGTATTTCAGTGTGCTGTAGTAAAATAGGTTTGTGTAAATGGCTTTGAACTTTTGTTATACTTCCCAAGGAAGATGCCAGTTATTAAAAACAGAAATTTAAGAAAACCTATTTGAATGTGAAAGTACATCTTACTATCCTTTTTAATTCAGATAGGAAAATGGTTTTTACCTAATAACGTCTGTCATGAAATTCCTATAGTTAAAGACCCTGAGAAGTTATATAAGTCATTCATGTTTTAACGAGTTGAAGTTTTAGAGCTTGTTGTACTGATATACAACATTGTTATTAATTTGAGGCATGAAGAAAGTGGTACTGATTTTATTCCTGCTGCATTCACTTTACGTAAATAATGTTTCTGGAATGGTTAAAACATTAAAAAAATGTTAACTTAAGGGTTCAAGTTGTTGACTTTTCCCAGCTATTTAGTGCTGTTCTGCTATCACAAGTCATCTCAGTGTATTTCAGCTGGTTTATAACTTGGTACTCCTATGTAGATACTTAATTACCTTTGAATATGACAAATTACATTCAGCAAAAGAACAGTTAGTGGAGTTTTCCTGGTTTGATTTCACAGGTGGATATACAGGTAAGATCAGTAATTCTTTTAAGATTGAATTCATGTTTTTAGACTCATCTGCTTGGACAGGCTGTTTGGTGTGCTGTAATATTTTATCATGTGCATGAATCATTAGCATAACTTCTGAAATAAGTTATTTGCATATTTAAAAACTATATTTATTTTCAGAAATATTATAACGTTAAGCTTTATTTCTCACTGCAAGATTCATTTATATTTTTCTGAATTGAGCGACTACTCCAGTTATAGTTAATAACCATTATGAAGTTAAATCTTGCTGCTGATAATTATTAAATAGTTTTAACTTTAGATTGAACTAAAAGTGAAAAGATAAATTATGACTTTAAAGTCATGGCTGAAATTGGAAGATCACGTAAAAATCTTAAACCATCACTTAGCATGTCCTCTCTGACAATACCCAGTAGACGCTCAATAAATGATAGTCAAGTGTGGTTATGATGAAAAACATAAATGATATTAGACTGGCTAGTAATAGAGATCTGTCATGCTAGAAATTTGCTCAACAAGTTAATTTTAAAATCATTTTAGATACAGGTTTTCTTGGTAATTTTTTTTCACTTTTATCATTAAATCTCAACCTTCACTTTGTTTTGAGGGATCCAAGTGAAGGCGAAGCCAGTGGCAGAGCCGACACCTCAAGGTGAGGAGCCACTATTAATACTTCGCTGCTAGGTCCCGTATGTGAAGACGCTCTTTTGAAATACTTAATAGCACTTAATAAACACAGAGAGAACTAATAACTAGATAGAATGTGCATTTATGGTTTTGATATTGGTATGAGCTTTCCTAATGTTGCCTAGTATTTATTATTAACTTTGTTTGTGTTTCCTAAACATTATTTTGAATTGTATGCCTTATAGCCTTTCTGTCCTATTTTAAAACATGTCTTAAACATGCAGAAGAATTAATAGATTAAAATGTACTGATCCTTTTCTCACAGAAATGATTTAAATAAGTCAAATAACCCAGAACATTGAGGTAACCAAATACATAGGAAGCTGTGATATTAGAAATATATTTTAAGGGACTATTCATTGGTGGACCACATTTCAAAACTCTCACCCTCCCATATTTTATAGCTTTTTTGACACTTAATACTGCTTGTGTATTCATTTTGGTGATGGATTGCAAACTTGAGCACAGTCAGAATAGGGTGGAGGGCTTGATGAAACAGGTGCCTGGGCCCTACCCCCAGGGTTTGTGATTGGTAGGGAGGGTCATTGACGCCACTGGTGTGGACCACATTAGTGACATGTTAGTGCTTGTGTTGTATTTATAAATGGGAAGTTTAAGAAACGAAGACGTTTGATTATTTTGAATGTACACCAGTATTAAGGGGTAACGCATAAACCTTAGAACCTTGACAAGCAGTTCCTCAGTAGGACAGAGGCCTGGCTTCATTCAGGGGTTATATTTGACCAGCTAAGCACAGGTCTCAATTTAATTTCTTCTTTTAAAATTACTTGAAAAATAAGGCACCATAAGCTTTGGAAACCCTGGTGGTTCAGTAGTTAAGACTGCACTTCGAGTGCATATGTCTCAGGTTCAAGCCCTGGTTGGGGAACTAAGATCCCACATGCCATGCAGCCAAAATCAAAAACCACCATCAGCTTTGGAAAAGCTGTATTGAGCATCCCTATGTAGTCTTTTTTACAAACTGTGCTGTGTATGTGTTTAGTCATAATAATTGAAATGTTTCTTTTTTGGGATTAGGTACCCAAGTCACCTTAATAGAGAAGCAGAGGGAGGCAGAAGAATTCTCAGCCTCCTTTTGCCTGTTAAACACACAGGACTCTTGTGGTTAGCCCCTCCCTCGCCGAGTCACTCAGTCTTGAGCCCCCTTCTTACAACTCATCCTATCTTTCTACTCGATTTTCCTCTTGAGATATTTAATAGCATGTAAGGTCTCAAGTCAGAGAAGGCAATGGCACCCCACTCCAGTACTCTTGCCTGGAAAATCCCATGGACGGAGGAGCCTGGTAGGCTGCAGTCCGTGGGGTCGCTAAGAGTCAGACACGACTGAGCGACTTCACTTTCACTTTTTACTTTCATGCATTGGAGAGGGAAATGGCAACCCACTCCAGTGTTCTTGCCTGGAGAGTCCCAGGGACAGGGGAGCCTGGAGGGCTACTATCTATAGGGTCGCACAGAGTCAGACACGACTGAAGCGATTTAGCAGCAGCAGCGGCAGCAAGGTCACAGGTGGCCGCTGATGTTGCAGTTAATTTGCATGTATTTATCTTTTTAACTTGACTACATGTCTATCTCTCTCTCTCTCTCTCTTTTTTTTTTGCTTTTGAACAAACTTATCAGATACCTACTGTCTGTAAGGTACCAGCTGTTCATTTAATCCTCATGACAACCAAGTAAAAGGTAGACATTTTACAGATGAAGAAGCAGTAAGGAGCCCCGGTGGGACCCAGCCTGTTACAGTGAGGTTCTGTTCTATTCATGGTGGTGAATAGCACTGGCTTCAAGCCAGACCTCATGGGTGTGAGCTATGCTGTGCCACTTACCTCGCTGTGTACGTTTAAGAAAGTTACTTTAACTCTTCACGCCCATGCTTCCTCACTCTGACTGCTTCTTAGGGTTGTTGTAGGGGGTAAATGAGTAATTAGTACATGCTAGGCACCTAGAACAATTCCTGGTACCTAGGCTTCCCTTGTGGCTCAGCTGGTAAAGAATCCACTTGCAATCCAGAAGACTTTGATTCAGTCCCTGGGATGGGAAGATCCCCTGGAGAAGGGAAAGCCTACCCACTCCAGTGTTTCCATGGGCTGTATAGTCCATGGAGTTGCAAAGAGTCGGACATGACTGAGTGACTTTTACTTCACTTCACAGTACGTACTCCTCCTAAGCCAGTGTTAGCTGTTACTGTTGATGTCAGTATGTCCAGGCACTTTGTACAGGTAATGTTACAACAGTGGTGATGCCTTTGAGATACAGGTAGAAAAATACCTTGTACGTGCCTATTGTCTTAAGGTCACCAGGTTTCCTTGATGGAATGGAAAGAAAACTAGACTTGGAGTCAGATGATTTCTAGTCTTTGCTTTTCACCACGGAAAAGTGATTTAAGTTTCCCAGTTGTCAGTTCTGTTTTTAAAATGAATGTTCAATTACATGATCTCCTGGGTACCTCCGCACCCTAGCACACTGATCCCATGGCCCATGTTGTGCATATAGTCCTGGTGAATGATTCTGGTTGGATCTATACACACACCCAGAGACCTGTGATGTCATAGCTTAGATTTAGTGAACAAATAAAAGAGATTAATAGAGAAGACACTGAGATAAGTACTCTACATAGTTGCTTGATAGTCTTTGGAAATTTATTTTCTACACTTAATCTTTTCTCAATTTTCTCAAGTTGGCATAGTTGACAGAGGTTTGTCTTGAAATATCTAAGAATGAGGAGGAAAACATGTAAATGAATACATAAAAATGTATAAATATAAATGTATACATGAATATACATTATATGATAATATTGATGTAAAATGTATATACAGGCATAAAATATTTATATAGTAGAATATAAACTCCTTTCAAATTATATCTTTTTTTTCTTTAAATCACACACAAGTTAGATTAGCAAGTTAAAATTGTAACATCTATGTTTGGATAACTGCTCAACAAATTTAATTACAGCATCTTCTGAACATAAATAATTATTAATCTTACCTGTCTTTGCTTATTTGAAGTAGGTTTTATGATAGTATATTATTTATGAGGAGACCTCCAGTAAGGAAAATCCAGTAAGGCTGACTCATTTAAGTTAATCTCTTGCTGTTTGCTTAGCACAGTTCTAAATGTACGAGATACATCAGTGAATAAAACCAACAAAACTTGCCCTATTGGAATTTACAATCTAGTGATGAAGACAGATAATAAATATAATAAGTGAACTAAATAGTATATAAGAATGTGA